>VZTL01032316.1:8929-19039 GCA_013400535.1 Scopus umbretta
ATAGGTAAAAAAACCAGAAAAAAAGAAAAAGGGGGTTTTTGGGTTTTTTTTTTTTTTTTTTTTTTTTCTGTTGTGCCACATAGATTATTTCAGGGACTGAAGAAAAGATTTATAGTTTTCTTACTGTCAGGGCCAAATGCAGGGTCTCTCACCACCTCTCCCACCAGCCATGGTAAGGCAACAGGATACCTCCTGCCTTTTGGCATTGAGCCCTGCACGGACACAGTGGGCACTGCACCTCCACTTTCATCATTAAACATCACTTAAATGTTGACAGCAGCAGTTCTTCTAAAGCATTGGCAAAGGATATGTAAAATTATCCTGCAGGTGGGCTGCCATTGGTTTGACTGTCTTGATTTATGCATATATAGAGTGCAGTTAGTGCTATGTATGCACCTCATATACATGTATCTCAGCTAACTTGAAACTAGGTAAGATGCTGTTGCCAGCATAGCTGCAGCGACAGAGGATTCAGCACAGACTGCAACAATTCACTAGCCACACCATCAGGAGCTTCATGCTACCATTCCCAAAGTGTCAGCAGTTTAAAAGGGGTTTAAATATGGTTTCTCTTTAGCCTATACATTATCTCCCACAGCTGTAGTCACTCCAGAGACAAGAAGAAAGAGGTGTTCGGAATCTATTTATGGTGTGTAAAGGTTTTGCCTAAGGATAGGGATCTCCAGTGAACCTGCAGTAAAATACACATTGATTTATCAGTTTAGAGCAGACCGGTTGTAGGTCATTGTTGGGGTAGGGAGGAGTTCCTGACCTACTGATCTGACAACATTAAGACCATCCATAGCTGCAGAATTGAGGTTGTGCTAGTTCAGCTATCCTATCTTATTTGCATATTTAGAGAAATAAAAGTTTACTCATTAAAATGTTAAATATATTAAAATGTATTTAGCTATTGCATATAAATGACTAAAAGCATTATTCTTTAATACATATGATGGGTTTAATTAGGGTAACCTAATTTCATCAAGACAATTATATAGGATCTGGTGAGGGCCATGGAAGCATGGCTTTACCTGCTTCAGCTACTTAAACTGGTTTTGCTTTTACCTTTGACAGAGTTACTGTAGATATTTACTTCTTATGAAAAAAACATGATAATCTAAATCAGCATCTGGTTATCAAGTTAAGGAGATTTCTTCTTTAGAAGCAGGAAAGATGGTAATATTTCAGTGTTCATACAGCCTTTCAAGAGAAGTGGCCTAAGTCTCACCCCATCTGAAACAGTTCTGAAACATGAAACCTAGGATGCTGAGTCTCATATTTTGCCCTAGTACAATACTTCAGTGGGGTTATGTCAAACTCACAGAATTTAAATAAATTAAAAATTAGATAAAAATCAAGTTATCAGATACACCAGAGGATTTTTCTTTATTTTTAGTAAGTAACTGTTGTGGTTTAACCCCGGTCGGCAACCAAGCACCACACAGCCGCTCGCTCACCCTCCCCCTGCCCTGGCGGGATGGGGGAGAGAACCAAAAAAAAAAAAAAAAACAGAACACACACACCACACTAAAACCCGTGGGTTGAGATAAAGGCAGTTTAATGGGATAGTAGAGAAAGAGAAAATAATAATAATAGTAATGATACAAGAATACACAANTTCAGTGACCTCAAACAGAAGAGTAAAGATCACTGATAATATCTGATTGCATTTTTCAAGAAAGTTCAGTGATGCTTTTTAATAGTTGAGATCTTTAGAAGGTATGAAAATTGAGATAGGAATCAAGACAGTGAAAGCTCATGAAAAGTTAAGTAAATACAGGAGGCACCAAACAAAAAACTTAATTGTTTAAAAAGAAGCCTCACTTAAAAATAAAATAGGTGCCCCAATGAACCCAAATATTTCCCACATTCCTTGCACTTTTAATGTTTTATTGAAAAAAATGATGAAAATTTAGAAGCATCTAAATTGAAATTCAATGACTATCCACTAGGGAGACCAAAGGTTAATCTTCGAATTACAAAGGGGAGATCATCTCATCTCTTCATCTAATGATGTCGACATCATTAGATGTCTACAGTTAGACATGTCCAATTCTGCTAGTCATCCTACACTCCTTTTGTAGTCAGTGGAGAGAAACAGGCTTGTGGATGTAATTTTCCTTTTTCCACTTGTTCTCTTAATCTTCTTCAATGAAATTTCTCTGAAGGCATATTTTATTTCTCTACTAATTCCAGCATAGCAGTCTCTAATTAAATTAGTAGCTCTTGGGCAACAAGGACTTAAAATGTCAGCATTAAGTTTAAAGTTGTCATGCATCTTGTATGAAGTGTTACAATTCCCACAAAGTTTCACATTAAGTAAAAAAATATGAAGTGAAGGGAAGATAGCTGGGTCCACAGAAGCACCAGAGCTGAGGTAAATAGCTATACGTCGTCTTTATTAGCCGAATGCAATTATTCTGAGACCCGTCCCACTCATGAAAACAGCGTAGGGCTGAAGTACGGACAGCCCTTCTAAACAGCCTCCCCCACCAGACAACTGAGGGAGACATATATTCTGCCCTGCACTTTATTACAGTTGAACAAATATTTGTATCCTGAAGGAAATTACTGTATTTCTAAATTTGTTGTTCTGTAATAAGGGTGACAAATCTAAACAGTCTCACAGGTCTACGGTTGTGTTTACATTCTGAACTGTAATTTGAATTAATAGTTTCCTAGAAATACACTATGAATGGTGAAAATTGCTTTTGACCTTTTAAGCTAAAAAGTATGACACACTTAAAATGGATTTTTTTCACACAAAAGACCTATTTTTGAAAAATGTGTCTGTTCAGAAATAAATTTGAAAATACAGACAGTTCTGGGGTTTTTGGCTGAAAGCAACTTTTTGTTTTTAAATGCAAATGCCATATTAAAGGTAATTACAGCAAACAAATCATTAAAAAGAAAAAGATATAAATTATTTTAATGTTTATTTTAATTTTATTAATTTTAATGTACTTTTAATGCTTTGCTATCTCCATCAACCATTATTTGTATTATCTCAGAGGACCAGAACAGCTAGTACTTCACTGCAATCAGCCTTCATTCAAAAGTGACATTTTTGTGTAATTTGTACTCTTCCAATTTAACAATAATCTGGAACTAGTTTTCCTGGGGCTGATTGCATATATATATATATATATATACACACACACATATATATATACCTGAGTAGAAGTGCTTTACTTTTGGAAATACTGACTGATTTGTGGAAGGCAGGTATACCTCCAGATAACAGTTTGGTGCATCTCTGTCCTGAGTGTTCAGCTAACCCTGTTGCATGGAAATAGTTGGCAACTGATTTATTTGGAACACTTTTCAGATTTTACTGCTTTCTACTAAGCAGTCCTTTCTGTTTTGTGCTGATCCAGCAGTCAGCATGTTTTACTGATTCCTGCCACATCAGGCACATAGGTTGCTTTTTGATTTTTTTTTTCCATTAGCTGATAATAGATCTAAAAGCATTCCTCATTATTTTCTTTACCACTGAATTTAGATGGTTATTTAACTTCAATGAATTTGCAGTGATGCTTAATGTCACTTTGGCAGAGCTTGCACTAATTTTTTTTCTTCACGAAGCTTCCTATATATATTGCTTTGGCACCTGTGTGTTTAAAAATCAAATATCAGGAATTAGTTAAAACTGTAATATGCTTTTCAAGTTTATTAAGATAAAACCAGTAATATTTTATATCATAATGCACATGAAAAAAAAAAGAGAAAAAAGAAACTAAACTGCACTTGGGTTGCACAATTTTTTTCTATTTTATGAGAGACTCTATATGATCCTTAAATTTGGGTTCAGTTAGTAGATCAAAGCAGCTAAGGACAATGATGATGATTTAGTGTGTATTTTAACCTGCACATAACTCTCTTCAATACACACTAGAACTCAAGTGCAATTGTAAAGTGAAATTTGTCCACTTAATTTCCCAATAATCTGTGCAATTAATCAGGCACAGAAGGTCATTCAGCATCAAACAGACAGTGCTAGACTTTGTGAAAATCTTTGGTAGCATTCATTCATTTTGGTGTTAGCAGACCCACTGTAGTAACCCAGAATGCATCAAGTCAGTGGTAGAGAAAACAGCTTTATGGGCCTGACCAGTACAGTTTATTTCAAATACCATAAGCAGGGGCAAGACTCTTGTAGTCAATACCGTATTACCCTAGAAGATGCAGTTTTCACCATTTCTTCATTTTCTGTTTTTCATTATGTTGCTTAAAAAGCCACAAGACAGATCACCTTAGGAAAAAGAAATAAAAACAAAACCAAAAATGTAGATTCCACTTCTGAAAAGATAACCAAACAACCCAATAGAGAACCATAAAGCTCATGATCAAGAATCATATTTTTTCTTCATTCTCAGCTCTTTTTCTGACCAAGTCAGACCACAGACTATCATATTACTTTTGTTGTAAGTGTTGAGAGTATGTCTGTGGTCAAAATCAAGTTGGGCTTTTTTACTAGGAAAAGCTTCACAAAGCCAAGCTGGAGTCAAACTACAGGTTATGCCACCAGGGTATATAGTGTAAGTCATCCAGACCTCTAAGTCAGACCCTGCTCAGTTTATGCTCTACCCTCTGTGTAAAGTCTAGTTATGTGAACAGAAGATTTTCTTTCCTGAAGGATTCCTACTCCAGTAAGGATGAACTGATCACATTCTATCTATCTACATACATGTACTTGCACCAGAAGCAATATCTTCTTTGTTCTCTGTATTAACCTTATTAATATGTTTACAAAAATTAATTTGAATGTTTTAAACCTGATACATGGGATCTCTTTACATACACATGCATCTAAGTATAAAACAATAGTTAGGACTTTAAAAATCCCAGTGAAATTTCTTAGGATTTTGGATCAACATCATGAAACTTTTAGGGTATCTATTGAGAACTTTTCTTCAAAATCACTTTCAGATGCTTAGAAACAGAATACTAGACAAATGGAAAACTACATGGTAAAAATAATTTTCAGGATACAACATCATCACTTTTTTGTAATTTAATTTAATTATGAAACATTTTCCAGTCAACAGTATTGTATGAACATATTTCCCATATATTGGAGAAAAGTTTATACTTGCAGAGATAATTTATGGAATCACCAGAGTTAACCTTTCTTCAGTAATAAAGGCATATTTTAAAAAACAAATTGTTTTGTGCATTGCTAAAAGCTTTGTACATTATGGTTTTGTGACAAAGCAGAAGCCTTGAAACAGCTTTGAAGTAGAAGTTTGGCAGTGCTTCAAAGCTCAGAGAGATGGCACAGTACAAAGGACTTTTCCCCCTTTTCCCCACATTCAAAATAAAAAGACTAAGGCAGAAGGATGTGCTTAAATGGAGGAAAGATTAAAACTGGTTTTGCCAAGCAGGTAAAACATAAAAAGGAAATAAGGTTTAAACACAAAAAAAGAGGTAGAACATGTCTGAAACAACTTCTGAAAGAAGAGCAGGGTTAACTGAATTGTCCAAGTTTAAAGCTAAGAATTATATAAATAATTTTGAAATAGAAGTGACTTGATAGTGTTTTGAAGAGAGATTTCCTCATATTTATACACAATTTCTTTTTTTTTTTATTTCTCCAGAAAATTTGAACTATGTGGTTTTTCTCAGCAGTTCTTTTCTAAGGAAATCAAACAATTAACACTTCCTCCACTGACTGCTATTTATTAAGGGACATTCAAATTTGCCTTTAATGATAGAAAAAGAAGCAATTAAGTGAAAAAGGAAGAAAGCCCTTCCAGATGTGCTGTTAGAAATGAAAACAACTCCAAAGAGACCCACAGGTAATGTAAAGTAATTAAATGATAAAGAATTTTTGAAATAGGTTAAACAAACACCTGCCAAATAGTTTATGTACAGCTGTTCAAATTTGGGGGCAGAGAAATGGACTAGATGACTTCTCTAACAGTTACAAGTTGGTTCTTTTGGGGTTGCAACAGACAGAAATAAAGATTTTACATGCATACTTAGGTTAGATTGTTTTCATTATGCTAAAGGAGTCCATGCATTAAAAAATGCTGTAGGAATCTAATCTGTTTTTCAAACTTCTAAGGCATGGAATTTTTTTTCCATTTAGGGCCAAGGAAAAGCTAACAGAAAATAGACAAAATAGTCTGTACACAGATTAATCCTAATAAGCAAATTGCGTAGAAAGCTGGAGGGCTGTGATTTGCATGGGACACAATCTAGGGAGGAATACGTTTCATTCATCAAGGCAGGAGATAATAAGGACACAATCATGGACTTCAAGGTAGGGAGATAGAAGTCTAGTCCTAAACTTGTGTTCATTCAGTGCCAAATTTATAATCTCTGCAGAACAAGACAATATTCTAAAGCAATGGAAAATGGTAGTCCAGTAATGGGCCGCTCTGCCCAAAGCAGAGTGAGAATGTGACTTAGTACAATCACAGGTTTTCTTCCCATGCCTTACTAGGTTTGCAGCACTATTACAACTTGCCTAATAGTCCTGCAGTGCAACATCACTCACATTAACAGTGCAGAAGCCTGTGTCCTCATAGCAGTGTTCCTTTAGATTGGCTACAGCTCCTGCTCATAATAATCTAAACTCCTCAGGTCAAAGCATCATCCAAATGCCTGCACTCAAAGTAAGACAGGTATCTTCAGTGATTATGTTTTTAAAAGCAGTCTATTTAGAGCTTGTCTCCATCACAGAAAGCCCTATTGTGTGCTGGCATCTTTACAGATGAAGTTATTCATTCCAAGCCTGTGATATTCAAAATCAAAACAAACAACCTTATAACCAGATTTTCCTAAGCAAATGACACAAACAAATAAATAACATTCAAGGCAATAAAAAAAGCAGGGAAAAAAACACAACAATGCTAGGGAACATAAACCCATCTTTCTGCAATAGCTGAGAGAAGAGGAAACTCTCCAAAACAACAGCAGTTCCAGATTTTGTTATGTTTACCAAATCTTGTCTAAGAAAGTATAAAGAGAATCAGAAAACATTCAATGACCGTCTGTTATTACCTGATAAAATATATTCCAAGATATTTCACTCTCTTCCTTTTGAGGTAAGCTGCACTATGATAACCCCTTCCTAATCAGCCAGGACTTCACACCATGCTGATGTTTCTCTACACTTTGGCTCCAGGAGCCAGCATACTGCCAAGCATAGTATTTCTTGTATTATAACAAAGGAGTACACCTTATCATATGGAAAATGTTACAGTAGGATATTGCACACTTTTCTGCTTGAGTAAACTGACTAAAGTCCATACCAGGAATACACAGAAATCTTTGATTCTTCCCTACAAACAATTTATATATTCCACCTTTTCACCCCTCTTGATTTCAAGAACTAGCTGCTTTTCTCCCCTTTTACATTTCAGTAATCATAAAAGTCAATAGCGTTCTGCCTATAGGTGCTTACAAAATTCATCAGAACTGCACAACTGAGCAGATGCAACATTTACTTTTTTTTTTTTTTTTACACACTGACAACCATACAGAGAAATGCTAAGCAAAGGTCTCACAAGCTCAGCTGTTTGTTGTGTCTCCCTATCATCACATTACCATTTTTTAAAATTCACTCATTAATCACTAAATTGAATTTAGTAAAATAAATTTACTAATTGTTTACTAAAGTCACTAATTATACCATGAATTTCATATATAAGGTAGCTAAAACAACGGGTCAATATACGGGATCAACAAAGACATTAGTCAGTATCTCTCCCTGTTACAGAAAGCTAGTATATATAATATTGCTAAAAGGAACTAGTTGTGCTTAAAACAGATATCCATAATTCTGGAGACTAGATAACTGCAAAATATTTGCATGTCTTAAGTAAATAATGCAAGCAATGAGCGAAATCTTGTCTGACATCAGTGTATTTCCTGAATGGGTCCAAGTGAGAATACAATTGCATTTCTTTGCAAGTAGAAGATTACTGGAAACTTGAAAGGCAACTTGGAAATTCGCTTGTTGGTTTCGGGAGCAAAAGAAGAAAAGAAACAACCTTTCGGTGAAAGAGACACATTATTATTTATTCCCCATGTAGGGAATTTTTACATGTTTTTCATGCTTTCTTCCTGCCCTCGTCCCACCAACTTAGCATCCCTAAAGAACAGACTAATGAAAAAAGGACTAAGTAACAGCTTTTTCTGACAGGTTTGGAATGATCTCTCTCTGTACTAATTAGGAGGATACTTGGGTGTTCTCTTACAGCACGTTCTGAAAGATGGTCTCAGAATTGTCACTGTAAACCACCCACTATTAGAAGTATCATGCTCGTTTTTTTCACACTATGATCTCCTCTACAGTTGAGGATTAATGTGTTTAGATTGTCAAAATGTCAACAATCAACTTTTATAAGGATGTTATATAACTTGTAAAAAGTATTTCTGGGCAGTATCAAAATGTTGCCAAAAGAAACTACTATGTAAGTCCATTGGTACCTGAATGGTATTATCAGCTACATCCACAAATATTCTCATTTAAAAATGTATTTGTTTTTCTTTAAAACTGATAGCAGTTGTCTGTAAGTAGGTCCTACTTTATACACAGGTTTACATTCATGCAAGGGACTTCAGTAATTACTATAGTGAATGTCATCTTCTACTTCTCTCCTACCAGCCCATGCAAACATAACACTGGGTGCTTCTTAGTGCTCTGCCACCCTCAGGCATAGCAGATGCCAGTTCTTCATTTCTTCTTCTCATGCAGATGTGACATTTTCCAGCTTTACATATGTGGTTGTTTGCAGACACAATAGGAAGCAGTTTTGCTTCTCACACTGGTACAACAGCAATGGGTCAGAAAGCATCACCTCTATGGGCCAGATATCATTGAAGCAATAAAAGTTGGACTGTCCTGAAGTATGGCTCATGTGCGTGCAGAAAGATGAGAGCAATGTACTACTATGAATTAAGAACTTTGGAGTTAAGAAATATAGATGCTTTTGGAAAACTTGCAGGTACCAAACACTATCTTGCAATGACAGAACAACTGCATACTGGGCTGTATCAGCACAAGTGTAGCCAGCAGGTCAAGGGAAGTGACTCTTTCCCTCTGCTTTACACTACAGGACCACATCTGGCGTACCATGTCCAGTTCTGGACTCCACAGTATTTAAAAAACAAAACCAAAAAAACCCAAAAAAACAAAAAAAAACCAAAAAAAACAAAAAAAAACAAAAACAAAAAAAAAACCAAAAAAAAAGAAAGGAAAAAATAAGGTGACTACAAGAGCGGGCTAGCAACTTGGTAAGGGGACTGGAGCACATGAGGTAAGGTGGAGAGAGCTGGGTTTGTTCAGCTAAGAAAAGAAGGCAAAGGGAGAGATCTTATCACTGTCTTCAGATGCATAACAGGTAATCACAGAGGATGAAGCCAGATTTTTCTTAGAGGTGTATCATGAAAAAGAGATAATGTTCAAAAACTGTAGCGAATTAATTTCTGATTAGATGATAAAACTTTTCATGTTGAGGTTGGTCAAACACTGGGAAAGGTTGTTCAGTGAGGTTGTGATATCTCCACCCTCATACTAAAATTTGATGGCAACACCCTAAACTATCCAATTTCACTTTTTAAGTTAGTCTTGGTTTGAGCAGAGGATGATGAAGACAACCTTGAGGGATCAGATGAATGTCTATAAAGAACTGAAATGGGTACAGAAAGTGACACTTGCTCTATACATTTGTTGATCTACATACAGAGGTCGTGGTCAAAGTAATTTTGTTCTGAACAGAACTGGTATCTCCCTTACAGCTACTTAAGAGATTCTATGCCAAGTTCCGGTATTAACTACAATTGTGACCTTTAAATAACATTTTTCAGTAAAAAATAAGGAATGTACTTCTCTCTTATGAGAGAAGAGATCATATTTTGTTTCTACAGAAAAAAATATAAAAGTAATACTATAGTGCTTCAAGAGGTATTTTCTCCATCATCAGCTAGCGAGACAAAAATTTCAGCAAAACTTGTCATGTACGCTTCTCTTCCAATGGAATAATTTTCACAATACAAATATTTTACTTAAATTCACTTACCTTCTCATCTATTTGAAATGCCATTTCTTGTACAGAGCTACCATAGTGCCTTATTGTATATTTCTTTTTTTTTTTT
>VZTL01032316.1:27038-51438 GCA_013400535.1 Scopus umbretta
TAAACTTCTTTTCCTCCATATTTTCTAGGGAAACTGTCTGGCTGCCTTGTTTGGAAACACAGTACTTTATTCTCTCCTCCTTACTTCTTCCTGAATAAGGCAGTGAAAGTCAAGTTAAAATTTTTGACATAGTTGTCAGCCTGTCCTGTGGAGATGTGATAAACAATTTAAACTTTATATATATTATTTTGTATGTCTTTTTGAAAGGAAGAAAAACTTCACAGGTATTTATATGAACATTTAGATCAACTAATCACAGATGTATGTAGAGGGCTTCTGAAATCCTAATTTATGTTCAGATTGTAACTGGGATGAGAGACTGAGATGACAACTGCCAGAATATTTTAAAAGAGGTAAAGAAGCTAGAATTTTGCAAGCTGCAGAGCAGTGTTGCATCGTATTACAAGTTTGGGTAGGAAGACAAGAAAATATCAGTTAGAATCAGACGGAAATACAAAGGTACATAGTAATACACAGGGGCAAAGGAAATCCACGAACACTTCCATAGAGTCTTTATAATGCAGACAAACTATGTTGGCAGGGAAAAAAGTACATAACACGGAATTTAACAGACTTGAGCAGTTTTCTGCCTTGGAAATAGGGCCATCATTTGCAAAGGTTAAAATAAAATTTGTGAAAGCACATGGAAAAGTACTGAAAGAGCTGAAAAAGAAACACAGCATACAAACAGCATACAGTGTACAATCACAAAATGCTCATGAGAAATCTTCAAGAGGGAGGTACATTCTTAATATATTCAACAGAACTGAGCTCTGGGTTATTGTAAACTAGACACTACAAGTCAATATGATAGCTAAAGTTCCATTACAGTATTTGCCCCAGAATACAGGGAAGTTTTAGCTCACCTGATGGGTAACTTTCCTACTACAGGGTATGTGAGAGATGCAAAGGTGAAACTAAAACTTAAAACGTTGACCTCTGTAATTTTTTGCAGTAAATGGATTGCTTACAGTGGGTCAAAAACATATAAAATATTGAATCTGATTCTGGGACCATTCACATAGAAAGGCAGTGAAATGTTGAAGATTGATTCCAAGATGTCTTTACTAGCACAGGGAAGCTGTCAAAAGAATATAAAATTAAGTTGACAGAATTCAATTGTCCTGTCATAGAGACATCTAGAAAATGTTGGCAATAAAAATCTTAATGACAAATTAGATTGATTAAATGGGATACAAAAAAGAAAGTTGAAAACACTACAGAATTAACTCATATCTCTACTAATTTCAAAAGTGTGTTTACTCATACAGCTCCCAATGTACTAGTAAAATATGAGAAGAAAACACTTTCACATACCTACTACTTCAGTCAAGGTGGGTTCAAGGTGGTCAGACTAGCCCTTCCTAAAACTTTAAAGCAAGGATTGGTGAAGCAGATACATTAGAGCAATTATTATACCAAGAATTACCTTCTATTCACTTCAGCTGAAAGCTTATAATAAAGAGAAGGTCAGAGAACATAAAATAAGAAAATTCAGATACAAACAGCCTGCAGTGGTAGTCACAGGAGTTTTGGAACCTTGGATCAAATAGTTATTGGAAAATATACATTAATTCTTAATTATTACACCTGCTATACAGAAATAGCACCGCTAAAGCACAGGAGCTGCAGTCCTGAGAGACAGTGGATCATAATTAGATTGTTAGAAGCTCAAATGTTTTGCAAAATGTATGATTTTAAACACATCACTGTCAGTCCAGTACTCGATTAAATAACCATAACATTTAAAACAGGCCTATTTTATGTTCCTCCTATAAGAACAAAAAATAAAAAAGAAAAACACAAAGAACCCCAAAACCTAACAACCCAAAAACCCCCTCTAATCATCAAAAGATCAAAAGCATTTGTAGCCATAAGACAGCGTTCACATGTATAATCGGAAAACAGGCATAGATAGATATTTCTTGCGAGGTTCATTTTAGGAATGATAACTAAGGAGCAAGCCTTCAGCCTTCCACTTATTCTAGAGAAAGAGAGGTAGAAAAATGAACTCAGACGGTAAGTTCCAGAAACTGAAAAGGCTGAGCTGGATCAGTGGAAAAGAATGTGCAAAACAATATTGAAACTAATCCACAAAAGGCTTCAGAGATCTATGAGGAAAAGGACACCAGTTCCGAGGTTGACTATAAGCATCTACACTTCTAAATAAAAGAAGTCCAAAGAATGAGACCAAGCACAGAGCTCCTGACCACCTGTTCCTTAATTAACAGCTTGCTCCCTAGCTCTGCTCTGAATCTCACCAACAGGTATTGTCTGGGCATGATTCAACACACAGAACGAATGAGACTGCGTAAGCTTTGATTCCTTTCAACCCGTAGTTCTCCAGCGCTACCAGGTTTGTGCCTTCAAACCCTCTGCATGTCTTCATACCACACCTCAGGTCTATAGCATAGCACCAATGTGTTTTGCAGAATGCAGTGTGGTGGGCAGTAACACAGGTGTCTCATTCATTCAGACACACTTAACTGGAAAAAACATACCAAAATATTAGTTACGTCTTAGGGCCACAGGAGAACTGTCTGACACCCCTGTGCTGTGCGGTGTGGACGTGGCCAGTCTGTTCCAGGGACAGCAAGCCCCAAGCAGCATGGATGTGAGCCAGTCTGGGCTACTCAACTCTAGAATCAAGGACAACTTCTTGTCCTTTCTGTTTATCAGGATATAGACAGAGAGGCACTGTAAACTGGTGACGTGTATTTACATTGCAGTTAACTTCATTTTTTCCACTTGGAAGTGAAAGATGTGAGAATAACTATTTTCAAGTCTTGTGCTGAAACATGGCATCCTCAGAATGTTCTGGTTTACTAGAAGGAGAGTCAAGCAACATCAGTGAGTCAAGAGTGAGTGATGCAAGTAAAGAAAACAGTTATATGCAAAGAAATTACTGAGCAATATGCAACTTTTTTATCTTTACTCCTCCATGCTTTTTAACTAAGCTTTAATATTACTTGCTATTCTATTAGGGATTCATCCACAAACTTGGCAAACACTTCTTGGTGTGCATTGCCTAAGAATGCTACATATATAACCATCAATATGCAATGCAACATTACTAATGGCAATAAGATCTTGGAAACCTTATATGCTGTAAATGTGAGCATTGTATTCTGTAGCCCTCGTAAGTTTTCTAGCCACAATGATATGCCATTTGGTTGAAAGTAGCATGGTTTGTCATATAGTCTAAGTTTCTTCCGAGCAAAAGAAGTCTTCTGCAGAGAATTATAACATGGGTGAGACAGCACAATGTAAAAATCATCTATGAAATTTAACTAAGCTTTTAATTCGTGTACTGCCTATTCTCATCCTATTAAACGTGTTGCAACATGCAGCACATTTGTTCTCTGCAAAGGCAGCCAATTACTTCACATTTTTTCACCACCATTTAAAAATCACCTAACAATGAAAATAACAAGTATTACAAAAAGCAGCAAGTGTACTTTTTAAAATAAATGGAGACATTCCCAGGGCAAGCCACAGAGGTTTTCAGCCACAAATGATGGCCCATCTTAACAGCTTTTTAGCAAATGGCATTGCCTACTTGCAAAAGGATGGTATGTAGAGATAAGACGATGGATCTAGTTAACCCTACCAGCTTTAGTTGTGCCAAAAGTGTTTCCAAGATGACTTATTTTGTTTAGCACAAAATAATTTATCTCACAGATATTTGTTCCTGTGGCTCTGATTGGTACTTTTTATTTAAGTGTTACATACTTCTATCCAAATAACATTCCCGAGAAATCACATAGCCATAACCCTCATTCAGCTTTCAGTCTCATTATCACAGCTTTCTCAAAGTAGTGCTTTTATCAGTGCAGAATCACCAACCTTTATTTTTCAGAGTTTACAAACTTTTCTTTGGCCCATTAATTAGAGAAAGCAACCAAGGACAACTGAATCTTGGACTGGCCAGCCCTCACTCTCGCGTGCCATGATCGTAGGCAACTGTCTGATTACACCTTCTGGGAGCAACACCGTGGGTCGTTGTGAAGCAAACTTAAACTCAAGGTTTCCATGAGCTAATATTCTTTGCCCTTCCTTCTTGCCTCAAGTTCTTTTTTTATTTTCTCTTTAGGCAATTTAAATATTTTATTGCTATAAACAACAACAACGTCAAACCGTATGATTCTATTTCTTCAGCAGTCAACTCCTTAACACGCAGGCCCAGGAGACTGCAAGTGTGCAATCGAGGTAAGATAGAGCCGCATTGACCACAAATTATCACTAGCCTATAAACTTTTCAACAGTTAACAATACAACTCACTGTATCTCAATGGACTCGTCCAGAGCAAACTGTTAAATGTATCAACAGTTTCTCTTTTTTTGCCACAAAAAATTAAAAGTCTTTAAAACACAAACGGCGCCGAGGCGGCCCCCGCCGGCTCCCCGGGNCTCACCGCAGCCTCACAATACTTAAGAGAAAACATTGCCTAATACTCTAATAGTCTGGTAAACTTACAGGACAACCTAAAATGAGATTTGATCCTCCGTAAATCGGTAAAGCAGTAGTAGGGGGCCATAACATGACATGCAGAGAAATAATATGAGCACTTTGTACATGAGAGAACCAAGAAGAGAAATTAAGATATAATTCAGGCTGTGGCCTGAAGCTGTTCCACATCTCATGTTGATGCTAGCCATGAAGTAGCTGGAAGCCATAGTCCTGGGAAATAAACATTTCTTAAAAAAAAAAAAAAAGTTTTTAATTTTTATAGAGATGAAAAATAAACGGGAAGCAATTCCTATGATGAGATGAATTTGCATAAAATGGGTAAGAACTTTAAGCTATTTATTTTGTTTTTTCTTTTGCCAGAGACATTTAATCAGAAGAAGGAACAAGTGGACGGAGACATAAATAAGAGACTGGTGTGTCTAAACACCTTCTCGTTTGCACAACTAAAAAAATAGAATAACTATTTTACTAAAAGGCCAAGATATATTTGAATATATTGCTTTCAAAAAATATTCTGTGTCCAAGTGGCATCTTGATTTTAATGAAGAATAAAAGAAGTTCCAAGTGTGTAATTTAGACTAGATTGGCATTTGTTCATTCTAGCCCTAAAATGCATGCTGCTATGAACTGATGATCGCAATAAAGCCTGGCAAATTTGATAAAGCTGACTAAGATATTCTCTTGCATAAAAGTTGACATTTAATTCACTAATTTTTAAGTTATTTTCAGGTGATGTTCTTAATCTTTTCTTAGTTCAGTTGTCTGTGCATAGTAAGAAGTTAACAGGAAATGCTTAAATGACATACCAAAGACTAAAGAGATGTATTGGAATGAAGTCTTGCTAAACAGTGAGCTGTTACCTGTTATCTAATTCACCTAGAATTTCATGATAAGCAATTTTTTCTTTATACTGTGTTTTGTATTGCAGCTTTTTAATGACAACTGTTAATTCTCATGCATCTAATTTTAAAGTTTGGAGCTATTTCTATTGTCTTACTGGGTAACATTTTCTTTCAGTAAACTCATTTTGTGAGAGATTTGGTCCCAGTTTAATACGGAAATTCATAGGCTTCACTTGCTCTACATTTTACTTTCTGGGTGCATCAGAATCTGCTTAGAGACCTAATATTTGTTGGTGCTATTTATGCCTGGACATCATAAACCATTTGAAACTGCTCTCATTGTATAGACAGTCGCTACAGCCTGCACATAGCATTTTTCAGCAAAGCAATATTTTGTGTTATATGATTTTCTGAAGCAGTGTCCTTGTAAAGAATCCTATCATACGCAGCAATTTCATCTGTGTAGTCACAATATAATTTTATACTTGGAAGAATCTGTGCTGCTTCTTTTTGCCATGAAGAATTACTTTCAATCTGTTGTAAAGCTGGATCTTTTTATCTGTTTGTTTGAGCCTGAAATATTTTGCTGAAGAGGTAGACAGTACCAGCACCATTTACTCTAGATATTTCTTCATGCAACTCCCTTCCTAATTTGCAGGTTACTTTGAAAGCATAAACTTCATTTAATAAATAACCTTCAGTTTAATGCTAATTGTTTGGAGCTGATATGACATTTCAAAAATTGTTTCCACAAAATTTGTCTGTCAGAATTTACCTCAAATGATTTTAAGCCCAAATAGTTGATGAAATCATTGACAATTAGAACATATGTTCTTGCTTTTTTCTCAATATAAATATATTATGACTCAACTGGAAATCTTAACCACAACATAACTATTCCAGCCTAATAAAAACTAATTGGATAGAAGACTTTTTTTTTTTTTTTTAAAATTGTTCTGTTTACTACAAATACTTGTATGTATGAAATCTATATCAGATGGTATCCAATGTAATCTGTTCTTATGGTGTTCTTTATATATCTTTCAAATATTTTTTCTGTCATTTGAGTAGCTTGTGTCTTTTTCCTAATCACACTCTCATACCATGCTCTAGAAGTGTTCAAATATTCAGTGAATCTTGCTGAAAATGTTCAACAAAGCTTGTGAGGAAATGTTGATTCTGTTTCTGTGGAAAACAATTAGCATCAAAGCTTGCCAGAAGGTTACAATTTTCATTAAATGTCCTCAAAGTTGAAATCTTAAGTTTTCCTTTATTTCCTTGTACAATTTGTTAGATCATCTAAATTATTTTTTTTTCTCTCCAAGCTTGCCATTTAGATATTTTTTTCTCTTTTGCCATTTGCCAGTGTGTTAAATTACTACATCTTGGGTGACCCAATGGTACCTGATCATGCTCAAATTTCTGTTCTTTCACATTGAAATAAGAGTAAATTTTATAAAAAAAAAACAAAAACAACAAAACAAACACAAAACCTCCATTAATACTAAAACCGAACTACTGAACTTAAAGTGACTGAAGACAATTTATGTCATATTGCAATGAACTAGGAGTATGCAAACTGTCGATTACCACATTTCAGCTGAAAAAGTAATTTTCAGTTAAGATGCTTCTTCTGGCATACCTATATAGGAGTCATTCTATGCTATTCCATTTACGTTTTCAGATCAATGTGGAGTTTTTTTACCTGTGCTCAGAATGAATACAACTGTGGCCTTTAAAGCCTGGAAAGATAGTTATGAAACAGCAGGAGCCACCACTTCTAAATTGTGCTGGGATGTCCCTCTTCATAAAAGAATTTTAGATCTGGTAATGTCAGGAGTAAATGAAAATGTTTACTATTATATCATATGCCATCTGAAAAAGGGATGTATTCTTTACTCTGCATTTTTGCCATTATGAAATCAAAAGGTCTTTGGAATTTTGTTCATAGAACTCTAAAAGTTAAACTATTTTTCATGTTTAAGTAACATGTCAATGTACATTTTATCTTTCAGCTTTAAAAAGGTGCATTAAACTGGTAATAGCATTATTAGGTCAGGACATTATATGTGGTGGAGGGTGCATATATGCACTTGCATGCACACCTATGCCTAAGAAACCGTACTCCAGAACCCACTACACAAGAAGCTGCAGCACTATCAGGCAGAGAGCTGAAGGCTCAGATTTGAGAACATTGTGAATTTAATGTTTACTATGCAAATCTCGCTGCTTGGAGCACCCCCCCTCCCATCAGGAAGTACACGTATCTTACTCTCTACTTAATGGTAAGGCAAGGAAGAAATACACCTCATTGCCCTTTAGATCCCCACATAACATCTTCTCAAGCCACAGAGAACCACCCCTTTGAACTTTTGCTGGTACTTAAAATTTTCAGTTTGAAAACTGCACCTTTTTACAGCAGGAGGATAGGAGGAAATACCCATAGTCTCCCAAATTCTTTTACTCCAGCCTGGAACAAAGAGCAAGCGGGGAACAGGAAGCTTCACGAAGAAGCTGTTCACAGCTGTAGTATAGTGAACCCACTACAACAGTGCGAACCAGAAGTTATTTTTTTGGTACAACAGACCCAGAACAACTGAGTTTGTATTACATTCCCATGTATTTAGAATGGTAGCCTTGCAAGTCCAGGTGACGCGATACTGCCGCTGCTAGTAAAATGCCACAGGCTCTGTACCAATTACAGTACAAGGCCTCAGGACTTGTCAGGCTGTGTCTTCATCTGCATCCTGCTTTCGCTGTAGCAGCATATTGCCTGGTGGTGCAGTGAGCATAACTTAACTTGCTTTAGGTTAGCTTTCTGAAATTGCATGGATGTAATTCTACAAGACATTAAACTGCGTGAGGTAGAGGTATAATGAAACTAAGAAGCCATTGCATAATTAAACTCGTGGACCGGTAAGAAAAGAACTGTTGGCAGTGGACTGAAAGCATATAAAAGCAACCCCAAGTGGAGCAAGTCTGAGGAGGAGGAAAACTCCCCACCGTCAATATTCTCCTCCTTCCAGGAAATGAACTCAAATGCTCACAACTTGCCATAAGAACACTCCGGAAGAGTGAACAAAAGACCCAGTGTGTAGAAACAAGAAATCTTGTTTACAGCAGAATGAAGTGGATCACTATTGGGAATGAGCTGTAATATTATATGTTAGTATCATTTTATTCAGAATAATAACCGTAGTATTTTGATTAGACCAGCAAGGCATTGATTAGACTCCCAATAAATACAAAGTGTTCTTTAGCCCACACATTTCAGAGGGTGCAGTGCCGCAGAACATTCTTGCATTAGACAAATTTCTACGAAGTGGTACGCTTCTTAATTGCATTAATGATAGCCTTTAAAAGTTATCTGCTTTTAAAGAAAAGCAGAGGTAAAAGTATTCTTTCATGCGTGAAAAAAATCACACATGCTCTTAATTCTTTAACATAGGTACCCATGCAGAAGTCTTTAAACTATTTCAACAAGCTAAAGTATTTCCTCCACACATTAATGCCATATTACTACTACAAAGTGAAACAGGTGATGCTACTGATTTTCCACAAATTGCAATAAGCAGCAAACCACTAAGAGACAACATTAGGAATCAGAAAAATACTTTAAATTGAGACCAAATTACCATGTATTGGTAACAGCAATAATTCTTTTGCGTCAAGGTTTGGGAATGCCAATAGGACATGGAATGGGAAATTTTTCATTGCATCTCGTGTGTGTGCTTCCCGAGCTGCCAATTTTTCATAGTATTTCTGCTAGTCAATAAGCTCTACCATTCAAAAAGTCATCCAGCATCGATCTACTAAGAGAATACTAAAGCACAGCTCACACAGATCAGTTCATCACCAGTTTAATCAGTTAAAAGTAATACTGTATAGTTTGTGGTATTATACTACCATCTCAGGAGCTCAGTAGCATACCAAATAAGTATGTCAGTGCACATGTGACTACAGTAGCACAGTATGTTAAAAGGTAAATAAAATATTTTAGAGAAGCAAAGTCTCCCTGACTGTGCTAACAAATTTTCTAGCCAAATTCACCAAAGTGGAAAGAAAGGAGGAGGTGAAAGTTCTGTCTGTGAACTAGTGGGTAACAGTTCGCCAGCTGCCCAAATTATTCTCAAGTACTTTGGCACATCTCTAGATAAAAATTATTATGGTTCAGAGGATTTGATGTAGACAGGAACATTTGTCAAACTATAACCAAACTTTTTCAATTTACATTAGTGAAGTTATGAAGCTGAACTATGGCAGACACTTCCACTAATCTATTAGTTAAAGAAAAAAGCCACAAAGCATGACATGCCTTCAAATCTATATCTGTAAGCAGATGTGTATATTCAGGAATGCATTTTAAGCATCATTAATACTGATACAGAAAGATACTGCAGTCATCTTTCATAACCATAGGTTTCACAGATGCAGTCTGCCTGAACAACCTTCTTCAGCTCAGAGTGTTCATCTGTCTTGCAGAAATGGTTCAGCATTTTCATTCATCATTTGTATGAGGTGTGGTAAAACTTCTACTTTTTTTTTTTTTTTTCCTCAAGCTGAACTAGTGTATTTTCATGGACTGTGCTTTCTGAGCCCATTAAAAGTAATGATGTTATATGGTTCACTCTAGTTCTTTCCATGGGCTGCTGCTCACATCAGAGCAAGTAATAAAGAGGCAAAGCCCTCCTGTACGGAAATGCATGGCTTCACTGGAGTGGGGTGAGTGGAGAGCAGTTAAAAGCTTCACCTAATAGAATCCGCTATTTTGCCCAATGAAAGAAACAAGTAAGCAAGCACAAATAGAAGAGGGACCCAGCAGAAAGAGAAATTAACTCTAGTATTTTCTTACCCATTTTTAACAGATTTTCATGCTCATGCACATTTACAGCAGTAAACAATGAGGTCTTTCGTATGACCCATACAGGATATTATTTTGAACTGCCTATTCATTGCATTCTGCTAGATACATGAAGAAAAGTGAAAGCTCACAACCCTCCCTATGTCTTAGGAAACTATCAGCTATGCCAAATTACCACCACATTCTGAGCGATGCTGCATCCGTCATCTCCCCAGTCTCAAATGATTTTACAGCATGCAGAATCATGACGACTCACTATGCTTTGAAGTGGTCTTCACATTCTGTGCTTGTGTGGAGGAAGGGCTTAATCAATTTATCTGGAAATTGCTCAGCTTGCTTTCTCTACTCCAAGAGCTGAGCTGCTGACATCCATATCCAGTTTCTCTTCCACCTTTTCCCTTCAACGGTCAGTTGTCCAAAAACATTTTTGGGCTGATAAGTATTTGTCTTCCAGAGGACTCTAAATGTATCTTTATGATACCGGTCTAAGCTGGGAATCACAGCACAGAAAACATAACTCAGGGGAGATCAAACCGATACTCCCAATTCAAGACTGCTGTTACCTAGAATGAGTAAAAGTACTTAAGGTTGTAAACTACAGCAGTGCTGCACGGCCACCCTAGCTTACTCCACTGAATTATCTGCTTCTTGAGTGCCTACACCATCCAAAAATAATATCATAACAGAAAAATTATCTTTTTCTACTGTGGACTTAACCATAAAATACAGAATAACTATTCACAACAAAACAAAACAAAAAACCAAAACAAAACAAACAAGAAAAAAAACAGGTGAAAACAACCATCACATTTCTTTGCCCACCCAAGTAAGATGTGAAAGCAATAGGCTCAAATTATCTTGTCAGGTAATCAAAATGTGCTACAACCTCCCCCCCACAAACCAAAAACAGAAAACCAAACAACCCCAAATCCCAAACCAAAGCTACAAAGACCCACAAACAAATCAAAGAGAAAAAAAAACCCCACAAAACAAAAAAACCCACACACATCAATTTGCCTGCTGCACACAATGAAGGAAACAATGAAAATACTCTGGGTATGCTCTTCAGATGATGATAATTAATTTCTTTCAGAAGAAACTAAGCAGGAGAACAGAGGGTCCCTCAAAACCATAAGAAAGACCCTTAGAAGATAGAACATAATTGTCACTCAGCACTGTACAGAAAAGCAGCAACTGATAAGCAGGCGTGGAAAGGACACATTTTCACTTTATCAACAGTAGCATGGAGAGGACAAAGAAAAAATCAGTATCATTCTTTTTTGTCTTAATTTTATAATTATTCTCACTTTCATCTGTTCACTTACCTTCACACCATGGACATATCTTCCCTTTTTTAGAGAACACAGACATTTTTCAGCTAGATCAGACACAAAAGATTACAAACCAATAACGAAACCTGCAGATACCTAGATAACATTAATTAGAAACCATGTTTGGTTTAAGAAAGCTATGTCTATTGTCTCAGTGACCAAATTAATTAATCCAGACTGTTTTTTAAAAGGGATGGCATTATGTACAACCTCCACATACATATCTTTTAAATGCAGAGTGGTCCTGAAGCTTGAATACCACATCTCTCTTTGAAGCTGAAAGAAAAAGTGAGGCCATCTTTGTTTTAAGAATGTAATCTTAATCTCATGTCCACAAAATCATAAGAATGAAACTGTTCAATATTCACAAGCTTTAATTGGCAGGACTCTTGGAGCAGCCACCATAGATACTACACAACTTGCAAATATGCACTTTATAAAAGAAGCTGAACAGGAGCTAAAAAAGCATGGTCTTCTAGGAAAGTATGTTAATTTAACAGATGGTTTAAAGGATGAAAATGGTTGTGCCCAGAAGATGATGAAGAAAGCATCAGCAAAAACACAGCAACAAGTAAAACTGAAATATTGCTGCATAGCAGGATATGTTGAACTTCCTTTTGCAAAGCTGAACAGACACTGAGAGGACTTTTATGGTGAAGAAATTGTAGAATGACTCCCAGGTCTTTGATCCGATCATGGTGTAAACCTGCTCTGGCAGGTCCATTTACTCTGAATCCCATGCTCCAGTGTCTGACAGAGCAGCATAGTCAGAGAGTTGATCAGCAAGATGTATAATGTAGAGAGGTCAGAATCAATAAGGATTTGCTTCTGACACTATAGCACTGAACACTGCACTTCACCCAGCAGTTCTTTTAACTAAAAATATCTTCCTGATTGCAGGCCACCTCTTATTTTAGCACCAGTCGCTGAGATTAAGAAAGCACTCACTGCCAAATATATTGTTTATTTATTAGGTTTCCAAGTGGGGGACAGCAGTGAAGCGATTTCTTTCCTGTGGATTTCAGCAGAATGCAAACAATGTTAGGACAAAATGCCTGTTTTGTTAGAATTAAAGTTGAGAAGTCCTTACTGTTTAAAGCTCAGTTATTCTTAAAAATGCATGTTTAGTAAGACCTATTGTACTGAATCAGAAAAAAAGGCCCATTTAGCCCAGTGTTCTATCTATAAGAGCAGACAAAAGTGATTGTCAAAAAAAGGTATATAAAAAATAATAATCATATAGCAATACCTTCCTATTATAGCCTCCCCGGTTCCAAAGATCTGACTCAGGAGACTAATGAATCAGAGATAGTAATTTTGGAACTTGATACACCTTCACAGATTATCCTTCCATTAACTTCACCAGGATAAGCCAGTTCTAATGAAACAAAACTAAAAGAATAGCAGATGCCCAGCACTTATGAGACAAACTTTTGATTATCTAGACTCCACTGATAACTCCGACTAGTTAGAAATTTGCTGCGTAGGTTGGAGATCTAAATATGAACCTTTTGAAAAAAGAGTTCCCCTAGTATAACCTCTACTTAACATCACATAAAATCTGAATATGCTTCCCTCATATGTGGATGTAGCTGGGTGTCTCATCATACTTTCCAGAATTATTAGTTTCAATAAACTAGTCAGTGTTAACACACTCATTCATCAGTTTCCAGAAAGCAAACACAAGCTAATTAAAAATGCCCAATTTTCATATGATCCTACTTGCTTGTATGGATACACCTTTGTTATTCAACTTGTCCTCTTAGTCAAAGTCTTTCCCAATATTCCAAGAATGAACTATAGGCATACTACTAATACCACAAATGACTGAATTGTTTGCTTTTATTTTCTTCTAGGATAACAGGGTAAAAAGAAGCATCACGGTTTCACAGACAAAACATGTACTGTTTTTGAAAATAGTTTTATAGTGAAGGCTAACTTTCAAGAATAAGAATGGACAGATTACACAAGAAAACAGGAACAGATTATAGTAGCAGGAAGAAGAGAGTGTGTGGGACTTAACACAAACTAATGGGATCTGGAGGGATGAGAAATGTTAGCTGCCTTGGAGGGAGAGAGTAAGAGAAGACTTGATCTGCTTTTCCCCTACAAAGCTGACTCTCCAGAGATACGAACTCCAGTGTGAGTTGAATCAGGGTTTGACAAAAGGCCATTAAAAAACCATGAAAACAAAGAATTGAGGTATATATCAGTCCACTACATGCTCGTGTGAGGGAAGGACATTGCTGAAGTTGAGATACAGCGGCAAGCAAGAATTCTGCTTGACCAGACCAGCTAGATGAGAGTCCATGCATCTAGTTAAATACACAGCTTCAATTACGTAATCAAGGAAGGGCACAAAACCAGGTAAATGATATGGTATGTGCATACAGCCCACTCCCCCCTCGCAAATAAAACCCACCAAGAAAACCAACAAGCCCAGAACAGCAAATCCCAGTCAAAACCAACTTAACTCAAAGCCCAAATACTTCAGAAAGATTATTCATATGCTAGTTGCTTTTAAAGGATTAATGGCTAAATAAAATACGGTGGGGAGAATTTGGCAGAGAGGGTAGATAACTGCTAAAAAGAGGCACCTCATTTTACAGTTCTGTGCATCGTTTTCACAACTTATTCCCTCCTATTTCCGCAACACTGTTAAGCGTGGTACATTCACTTATCTAGTATCCCACTTCATCATCTCTGCAGTAAGAACTTCACCTTTCCCTTCCTCCCATCCACAGCAGCTGAAATGAGGTATGGCTCAACAATATTTACTTTTCTTCCCTTTTATCAAAAGAAAAATGGAGATGCTTTGATACTCTGAAAGGGGCAAAATGCTGTTAGAATTCTTCATGTCACAAAAGATCAGCCAAAATGCCTGGATCACCTGGCATTTAGCACCCTCTGCTAAAGTCTTCTGGCTAATCCCCCTGCAATCAATATAGATGTCTAACGTAATGAATGTTACCAGACTGTGTACAGGTAATTCCAGAGACCAGTTTCTGCCTCTGGAAGGGACAGATTACAGGTTGTATCACCTTGTGCCTTAATGCCACCTTTGGTTTCAGAGGCTTGTGTTTTTCTGAAGTTGATCATATGGAAAGGTACAAGATATCTGGTGACATTAGATTCATAACATTCAGCGAATAAAAAGCAGCAAAAAAACCCAAATTAACCACCTCCTTAGATGCTGAACAGTAGCTTTCCATGTTTTAAATGATACAGACTTTTGAGATGACAGTGTTTAGCTTTGAGGTCTCAGATAACTTCAGGCTTCGAGCAGAAGGGGCTGGACAATCTGTAAAGGTCCCCAGCTGTCTGGGAATTAATTAGTGGAAACAGTGGTCATCATGCTGAAAGTATCATAGTGGCATTCCAGTTCTCTCACTTTTTGTAATGCTACATTTAATATCTTCCTCCTTTGGCACCATTTTGTTCCATTTTACTTCTTATTTTGAGCTTTTGATAAAGCTTTGAATTTTCTTCAAACTTCATGAAATTATATTATAGAGCACCATTCAGTGTATCAAGAACTACACACCACAGTAAACTCTGTTATCCCTTTCTGCTCTGTTCTGTCATTAGAAATAAAATCAGATTTAAAGTTACTAACAGTGTTATGCTTTCAATTAATATTAACAAATGGTACCTTCCGCTTTTAAGGAAACATGAGGAAGTCTGCTTAACTTACAAACTAACTACACCTTTTAACTATGAGATGTACAAAAATACTGAAGTTCTTATAAGTGTCATAAAACATTTCTTATTAGATTTTTTTAATAGGAAATAAATCATAAATAATTAAGTGATGCTTTGGTATATAGAAACTCCTTCCATGCAGAAGATTATTCTAAATTATCACAAAGACCATCTCACTCTTAGAGTTCAAGTTTCTTTCAAATGCTTACAAAAGCAAGCTCTGGAAAGAAAAAAATGCAAGAGTTGAAAAGATTGCATACATGTACATTTATGCAGGGAACAAGGATGAGGGAAACTGAATACACAAGACTTGCATTTAATGTAATAATAAACGTAAAAATATTTCATCTTCAACAGTTTACTCGGATACAATACTTCTTTCCCCAATGCTGACCTATATCCTTACTTTGAGGATATTGTTTCTACAGAAACATAATTATATAATACTTAAGATAATAATAAGAAGAATGAAAGCAATATTTGGTAGTTTTATAGTTTCAGACACCTAAACCCAAGATGGAGGATTATGCTAAGGAAAGAGCCTTAAAAGTAATTATTGTTGCCACAAGTTGTCATCTTTTTTTAAAAAAAAAAAAGGTAAAAAACAAAACAGGAAACATTAAATGCTTTGTGAGGTTTCATTACCAAGTGCTTCACTACTGGTGTAGATACAGAGCTGTTGAATCAATTTGTAAATTTAGAGGAAGAACTCATTAGAACCAATCAGGATGAAATGACTGTTAACTGGTGAGTAAGATATTAAGTTTGACACCTTCAAGACTGCCTAAGGAAGCCAGATTTCTTGGCTTTTTAGATAGTTTTGAAAGTATTACGTTTCTAAAAGACTTGACCATCAGTATATCTGCTAAAGAATTAGGATATTACTTCCTCTGAAAAATAGTATCGAAGGGAATGCACAGGGTTTTGAAAAACTCATAAGATCCTCTATGACTGAAGATCTCTAGAGGAGACTATCAAAGACCTTGCTCACAGCCAAGAAATCATCCAGGTCCATGATGGGAGTCCATAACAAATGAAGAACCTTAGTAATTCTTCCAAGTGTTTGCCCTAATTGCTCATCACTTAAAAATGAACACACAAAATGAGGAAAGTAGTGTTAAATTTTTTGGAAGTGAAAGGTGCAAAAGAAGTATCAAAGCCACTGTTAATTGGAGTCAAATTACTCCCTTGTAGTTTGACAAGATTTATATAAGAAAGCTCTGACTGGGTAAGAGTAGAAGTAGTAAAGCTGATTAACTGAAGGAGGGAAGAAACGTGAGGTAGATCTGCTTAATTGAGCAAGGGAAGAAACAGGGAGGAATGGTGTCTATTTTCTGGCCTTAAAAATATCTAATCTTCACTAAAATTAGTAGTCGTAGACCAATTTCTGGGTTTTGTGCAATGGGAAAACACAAATATTTCCACACAGAGAATCCAATTGCTTTATCAAGACAGTGATGAAGGATATCATATCATTTTTTCAGCATTGTAAATCACTGGAGAGTAATTTTTAAACAGGTGCATGATTTTAATCCAAGTATCCATTTGAGCAACAATAATTTGTAATGACAGCTTGTGATTCCAAGCTCAGACTTGGAAATTGAAGACTTGAAAAGAGCAGAAATGAGATGGGTTTAGCCGTCTGAATAGCCACTATTGGTGGCATGTAGAAGCATGCACTTACTACACTTTTGATTTCCACTATACAAAAGTGGACTACCCTATTTGCTGTTACTTAACAAGAAGGTGAATTTTCAAAGCCACAACATAAACTTGTTTCCTTGTATAGACCCTTTCAGTTGAAAGATGCACGTACTCAGAAATAAAACTACAGGAAAGTTTCACTACAACTATGACATGAGAAATAAGCAGAGATAGTTACCCTGCAAAAAGAACTTGTAAACTTTTCCAAAAAGTCAGGGCAGAATTTGGCCAGAAACAGATGCTTTTGAAAACCCTTAAGTGGTTTGGGTTTTTTTTGTATTTTTTGTTTTTGTTTTTTTTAAGCAGAGATCAAAAGGGCAGAGGAAGTGGGAAGGGTTATTTTGTTAATACCTGAAAAATCAATGCTCACAATTACCTTTGACCATTCCTATTAGCAGCTAAGAATTTATCATGCATTTGGTCATCAAGGATGCAATTCAGGTGCCTACACGTTGTCACTTAGCGCCATTTAAGAAACCCCAGAGTTTGGCTCCTGACTCCACCTGCTTTTCTATACAGTCTCCTGTAAGTCCTAAGTCTCACCTGCTTCGTCTAAGCAGAAGTTCTAGGACATCCTATACAGCAGTAGACGCGAATAGCAGAATTTGGGAAAATACCTGAGGTGCAACTGAATTTGAAGCAATATGCTATCTATAAGAAGAACCTGCTATTTTTCTGGAAGTCATTTTAAGGTCATTAACATAATTCTATATGTCTCTATGGTAGAGGGTTAGGAATGGTATTCTATTGGCTTACATGAACACAACAAACAATCTGAAGTAAATCTGGGAATGCTTTATGTGTCTTATCAATGAAATGTGCATACTGCACCATGCCATTAAGGATTTTTTCTTTGGACATGTGCCAAAACCAAACCTCTTTCAGAAATGGATCGTCCTGGTCTCACTTTGAAGTGCAGCCAGATGCCTGGCTAATCAACTTTGGGGTTATTTTTCCTTTTACTGTGGGACACCTATATAAAAGCCAGAACAAACCACAAAACTGTCTAATGAATCCAAAGTGTATTGTACTAAGTCAGAAAATCAACTCTCAGAACAGACACTCTTCTGTACCTTACACCGAGTCACCAGTGATCCGACAAGAGAGCGCTATTTTTTGCTCAAGGAACTGACAAGACAGTAAATCATAAGTTTGTCTTTTCAGGAGGATTAAAATAACCTTGTGTAGTAAGAGAAAAGGAGGTGAAGTAGAAACTATCTATTTGGAGCGTGAGGGAGAATACCTTTTTTTTTTTTTTTTTTTTTTTTGAGGCATTCATTAAACACCAAATAAAAATAGCATGTCCTCAAGAAAATCCTCAGATGTTGCTGGAAGGTTTGGAAAGCAAAATTCCAGTTCATTGGAGAAGACTGATTTCCACAGATGTGATCTGAAACCAGTCGGGTTTGTTGGTCTTCTCGTCTGTCATGACATTTATAAATATTCAATCCTTCCTTTTCTACTAGAAGTCTCATGACGAATGAAGGTGTTACTCTATCCTAGGTTCTACAAGTTGTTCTCCCCCTCTCATGAGCCTTCATTTATTCTTTCCTTGACATTTGGTGGGGTTTTTCCCACTTTTCAAAATGTGTTTATTTCTGGCAAATAAACCAATTTAAAAACAAAAGCAATGTTGTAAAACAAAAAAAGAGCAAAGCACATTGTCTTTAAGGGTTAAGAATATGGGTATAACATAATTATCAAAGGCATTTTTTGTGAAAAACATTTTTGTTAGCTAAAAATAAATCCTTATTTACCACGCACAGACACTCAGTGTTGATAAATATTTTAAACAAAATATTTTTTGAAAAGTTTGGCCTCTCATTGAGTTTAATAAGAAAAAAAATAAGCAGATGGCAGCACAGTATGTGCCTTTTGGATATTGGATATTATGATAAGATCTCCATTGCTAAAATCTAAAAATTACCTTGTGGCTACTTCATCAGTATAGTAAGCTCTGCTGTTTGATATGCAGAAACAAACATTTAGAATTACGAGTTCACTCAGCGTGCAGGAGAATTTTCAAAGCAAATTACAGTTCAAGTTCTGAACAGACTTTTTACTTGAACAATCTTCATAATATCACAGTCAAAAGATCCCCTTAAAGCAGCTATTAGTTAGGCTTCCTGCCTTCTTTTAATATGCCAGTAATAAATATTATAGCTACAATCAACTGCACAATTCCTGAAAATTGCTGTTATGAGATCTTCTGCAACTCAGAAGTTAATTAAGTAATGTTATACCAGTAAAATGTAGTATGACATAGTATGTTCCACAGCACTTAAATTGTCAGTTTAAAATATATCTCTGGAATGCATGGAAGCTTAAATATAGTTTGGAGTTCGTTTGACTTTTAATATGAATTTTTCAAGTTATATATACTAAAGATACATTTTTTCACCTGAGAGAAAAACAGTTGCAGCATCAAACAAGAAAGGCAGTGACAGATAAGCGTTCTTGAAGAAACAGCTGGAGTTATTTATCAACAGCATATTTATCAAAGAATACTCCCCTACCTGGCTCCAGACACTTCCTTAGAGGGATAAGCCCCTAAACACAAAGCTTCTACTACATATTTGCCGCCCTATTTTAAAGAGGGTTTAGGCAAAAGAAGACTGACTGCTGTGGAAGCAAACGTGGGTTGCAGCTACATGGTATTTTACAGACAGTTGTGACTAGCTTTGTCTGCACGCCAGGCTGGCTGGATGTGAGCCAGCAGCAGACCAGAAGATGCTGAGGTACAATTTACATGGCACTGAGATTTAGCTAATAAGCCTTGCTGGGAGACAGGGCTTTCATGCTCGTGTGGCACTCAGGCTCAGTGCCGTGCTAACGCAGCTACATGGCTTCCAGTTTAGAGCTGGCTTCCATCCAGCTGGTTCAGAGAGCAAGCAAGGACAGCTGGTATTTGCTCTGAGCACGGACAAGATTTACTAGTGACTGCCACTGCCTGCAGAAAATGCACACAGCAGAGACTGTGCCGTGAGCAGGACCTTCTGCTTCTGTTCGCTGGAAATCCAGGAGAGATGCTGAAGGTACTCGCAAGGCAAGTTGAAGGTATAAGCAAGGGGAGAGTTGCATCCGAGACACAATTTCTAAATGCATTTCTTCTGTCAGTCTTCGATGACTAAATCAATTATGCTGTCCTTTTGTGACACTGCAAACTTAACTGCCCCATGTTCGTAGAAGAAAATGGCACAAGACGCTTGTGCCTGCTGGATGCAGTGTGCAGAAAGGTCACATCTGCCTGTGACAACATTCAGACTTAACCAAAAATCCCCAAATCTGCTTGTGCCATCATGGTCTGAGTTCACAAAACATTTGGATTATAACCCAAAGCCCAGTCCATGGGCTGCAGGAAGCATGAAAATTCAAACAGTGAAGTGCATGAATCCAGGCTTCCAACTTAGGGACTCCATTTGAGATAGACAAATAGAAGAAAGTCTAATGAAAGGCTCAGTTTATAACCCTAACAGTATATGTATCAGGAGGTTAACTCAGAAACAGCATGCAATTCCTCTTACTCCAACAGGTTAGGAGACAATTAGGAAAAAGTTTTTTTCACAGAGAGGATGCTCAAACACTGGAACAAGCTCCCCAGGTCAGCAGACCTGGCCCCAAGCCTGTCGGTGTTCAAGAAGCATTTGGACACCGCTCTTAGATATATGGTTTAACTTTTAGTTTGTGGTTCCGGTGTGGAATCAGGAGATTGACTCAATGATCCTCATAGGTCCCTTCCAACTCAGGATATTCTATGATTCTACGATTCAACAGACAGATTTAAAACAAGCTTTGGTGCACTAGAGCAAATGTGTTTTTCAGATACAATAACCCTCTCAACAACTAACTATATTCTGAGTTAAGAGTGTACAGCAGGATCCAAAATCAGTCATTCTTAAACTTGAGGAGAGAGGGAAGAAAAGCAAACTTGTGGACAGTATATAGAGTAACAACGAAGAAAAGAAACCTCACAAAGAAGTTGTGAATTAAATGGACAATAAAGTTCTTAAGAAGGGGGGGAGTGAAAACAATTTTTACAAGAAGCTTACTTTAAAAAAAAAAAATAATGTTTTTACATATAAGGATTCAAAGCATAAAAACATCAGCTTTTTATGCAGATCGAATATCAACACAACCAACTTCTCTGACTGAATGTGCTTAAGACAAAGTACAGAAAAGACAACTGCTTGTGCAGGAGATAGGTATATTTACTAAATGCAAGCAACTTGTAACACTGAAAGCTGAACTGCTGCTGTTTAAGGTCAATTCTGACCAAAGGAGACAGTGTGCAAGAGAGGAAGGCAAGAACATGTGTGGGAAGGTGTAGAAGAGATTTGCCTCAGAACTAGTTGCTGCTCGCATAAAGTAGAGAAAGGGTTTCTCCCTGTCAGGATGAAAGAGACTGAGTGAAGAGCTGCTGGTACTACTTGGAACCTGACTTCTGAAAGATAATCCTTGAGAATTCTTTCCCAATCAAGGAAATGAAGGAAATGTGAGGTGAGGGAAGCTGAGACCAGCTACTCCCTAACTGGAAAAAACCAGTAGTTAGAGACAAACTTCACCAAAGAACCACTTAGTTATTTAGCTTCACTATATAGAACATGGTAGTTTTCACAAGACAGAACTTCTACTGAGTATCTGATACCAAACTTACAGTCATGAGAAATACTTTTTTTTTTTTTTAAGCAAAGCTTCTATTACTAAAATTAAGGATTATACTGAGGATTTCTTTTATACCACTTTCATTCCACTGTCTCAAATGCACTTCATTCTGTGTACAAAGTAGCAAGATTTAATTGTAACAGTAGGCATTTTCTTGCCAATTCTCCACTAACAGTCCATCAAACTGTTTCAGAGAATTATTGGTAAAAGGTGTTTTATGATCGAGGTACCCACTCCTACTCAATATACACATTAAAACTGCCTTTCTATTGTCTTGAAATTTAAGACAAAGTTTACAGCCTGAGGAGTAGGTAGGAAGAATATCTATGGGTTGAAAGTAAATACTTTTCACTGTGTAATCAGGAATGTGGGCAGTTAAATCCATAGTTGAACACAAAGATACCTACAGTCAGTCACTCCCAGTCCTAAAAGCCATGCAGCGATATCTTTATACTGGAAACACCCACAAAGTCTTCTACTTGTACCACAGAGCGCTGAATGCCAGGTACAGGTAGAACTCTGAAACCGAGGATTTTCTCCCTGTGAGTAACAGGTCTCAGTTCTCCATGGAGGCTGAGGTTGGTTGCACATTTGGGTCTTCAAGCAAGGTCAGCTTTTGCAGCATCTACAGACTTACTTCCTCCTACAACCACGGGCTAAGAGTATTCAAAAGCCTTTGTGGGTACACAGCCACGCCACGGATCAAATGAGTAGCTGTGACATTGATCTTGAACTGCTTGCAAGTTGTCAGCAGCCAATGGACTGGATAATTCACTTATATCCATGCTTCTGAATTCAAGTTTCTCACAACCCTGAGCATTTCTTTTTATTACCTCCGATTACAACTCATGACAATACTTCTACTTTTATCTTTTACACTATACTATTAGACTCTCCAGATTCTCTACTTGTAAATACACGGTCTCCAAAACAGATCTTAAAGACAGCTCACATCCCTGAATCTGGCAGTAAAAATATAGCTAAATCAGTGGTCTTGTTCCAGCCATAGCTGGCATGTGTCCCCTAGGATGTTTTTATTCATGAACTGTGCCCCAATTACTTTCCTGTTGTATTTACACTTGAACCCCATGAAATCATGAGACCTCCCATCCCCAGGGCAAGTCAGTGAATAAAATAAGGGTCTTGTACTGCTCAGGCTTAAATACTAAATCCAATACTTTTACTGCTTTATTGTCTGAAAAACAATTATATGAGAAAACAAAAAGGAAAGAAAGATACAGATTGGAGTTATATAATAGCAGTGAATGTGCATTTCTGAATGAAGTAATTTATTTTAAGAAATAAGTGCCTTTTCAGTTCTTAAAATACCTAATTACTTGTCTTAAATCCAAACTCAAGTACCCTTAAAGGTTGAGGTGCTTTTAAAATCTGAGGGTTCATGGTTTTGGGGGCCAAGGTTTCAGAATTGCTTCTCAACCTGCCAGTGATCATGAAGCAAGGTGTGAAAGTTCAAGCTTAAAGAAATATCAAAGCACATAAGTCCATGAGCCTCAGCCACATCATCTCAGTTCTGAGTAAGTTTCAAAGTGATAAAGAGGTTTACTTTTAACAAAACTTGCATGAATTTTAGAACAAATTAAACTGTTGTGGTTTAACCCCGATCGGCAACCAAGCACCACCCAGCCGCTCACTCACCCTCCCCCTGCCCTGGCGGGATGGGGGAGAGAACCAAAAAAACCCTAAAACCCGTGGGTTGAGATAAAGACAGTTTAATAGGGCAGCAGAGAAATAGAAAATAATAATAATAATGATAAAAGAATATACAAAGCAAGTGAGGCCCAATGCAATTGCTCACCACCCACTGACCTGTGCCCAGCCAGGCCCCGAGCAGCGATCGCTGCCCCCCGGCCAACTCCCCCAGTTTCTATACTGAGCGTGACGCCATATGGTATGGAATAGCCCTGTGGCCAGGCTGGGTCAGCTGTCCTGGCTGTGCCCCCTCCCAGTTTCTTGTGCCCCTGGCAGAGCATGGGAAGCTGAAAAGTCCTTGACTAGACTAAACACTGCTCAGCAACAACTAAACCATCAGCGCGTTATCAGCATTGTTCTCATCCTAAGTTCAAAACACAGCACTGCAGCAGCTACTAGGAAGAAAATGAACTAAGCGAAACCAGGACACAAACTAAAATAAACACCTCTAACAAAACTAATATGAAAGCAAATCAAGTCAAACTGAAAGATATATTTTTAAAATTTGTACAGGGAGCTTATTAGATCCCTCACTAGATCATATTACTGCAGTGGGTTTAATATAAAGCATAAACACTAATAGTCTCTGACTTCTTGTTTAAGGGGTTGTACGAAGCACGGATCTTGACCTAGTTTAATCTCCATTAAAATTTCCTATGATACTTTTCACTTCTTTCTTCACCTGTACTTAACTTTTCTTCAAAACATAGTTACAACAGCTTGTCCTTTGAGATTTCCCCCCCCCCTCCCCCGAAAGTCAATTTCCTTAACACCTAAGCAGCAGTTGCTTTCCCTCCAGCATGTGTCTTGGGTACTATTTAATACTGGCTCTAATTAGCAGATTTTGGAAATCCATACATTTTCTAATAATCATACAACCAAAAACTTATTATTAAATTACATAGCTATATAAAATTCAAGCATCTCAGTATTACTTGGACTAAAGAAAGGATTGTATTGACCATTATAATTTCAGTATGTGCAGATAAAATTAAATAACCTTCATGCATCCTGTGAGCACTCTAGATCTGACAGCAGTGTCTTTGAAGCTGACATTCTCTTTGACATTACTCTGACTCCAGCAGAATAAAAATACTGCTTAGCACTTACCTAGCAC
>VZTL01032318.1:0-32985 GCA_013400535.1 Scopus umbretta
GGCATATTTGTAAATTTTAATGAAAAAAGATATTAGAGGGGACCACCAATTGTGGAATTTTAGTATAAATCTGAAACCAAGCTCAGTTAAAACTCTGGCTGCTCAGGCATGAGACTTTGAAGTTACCTGTTATGAATATGAACTAGGAAGTTCCAGTTTATGGGCAGGATTATTTGTCTCAGAGCTTGTCATCAGAGGACCCACTGGGTCCCTTTTGGAGCCACTCTTGGGAATTTCAATTAATTCTATTACCCAACATCCGTGAAGGACCTACTTTTGGCCACAGGATCCCCCAGTTGTAGCAAACATCATGTACTTACATGGCATCTTCCACCCTAAGGCATCCCGAAACAACTGTACCTGAGGGTCTTCACCCATGAGTGCAATGCCATCCTTTCCCTTTTGGAAGATGCCATCAGTGTAACTCCCTGCAACATAATGCAAACCTTTAGAAGAGGAATTTCAGAAGAGAGTCCAAATGCAACCTTACAAGAATGCCCCCTTTCCTTTGCAAATACAGTCCAGAGGCAAAATTTTAGGGCATTAGTTTGGTTTCCTGCTCCAGGAAAAGTTGTTATATAGTGAAAAACCATCCCTGTTTATAACCCTGTATAACCCAGCTAAAATCAAATGTCAAATCCCCATAAGCATCTGTCCCTCAGCCAGAGGTTGTTTTTCTTCACAGATGAATCAAATATACTGAGTAAATCACATGAATCACCAGCGGAAACATCATCCTTACAGCATCATCTCACATTTATGAATAAGGAGCTTGTTTTGCAGGTCCCTAGAGAAGACATAAAGCTGTGGGAGCTCAGGGAGGGGCCCAGGACTTTCACAAGCGTTTTGTTTTAATAGATCATGAACAATAAGGTGTCTCCCTCCTACCATCAAAAAAATTATAGGCAATGGCTTTACAAACCATCTCTCAATTTAGCAGTCCTTTTATTAATAAGAAAATGCTTACACTGATGACATAGTTCAGTAACGCAGTTATAAATCGTATCAATCTGTTGCAACGGTTACAAATGAGCAGCGTGATTTATGAGTGGGGCCACTGACTTCTACACCTGACATAAAATTTCGTAGGCAATCAGCCACATGTTTCGTTTTAGTTTTATATTTGACGTATAAATCACACAGTGAAAGGGACTCTCTCTCCACCCCCACTGCTCCCCTTTAAACAGACGAAGCAAATATTTTACAAGCAACATGTAACTCACTGTAGCAAGGGCACAATATGAGGTATGGAAAATATTATGCCATGATTTCATTAGTTTCTTGTGAACCAATATGAGGTACAGTGACCTGCCCTGCAGAACAGGCAGGAGAGCAGGCAGTTAAGATGGGAATAGCCATGCAGGTCACCATGGAAAAAACACTTGCAAAACCAAGTTGTTTTCCTGCACTACATGCTCTGTTGATTTCCAGATTTTGCAAACCTGTGGAAGGTCCCCATCTTCCCCTCCTGAGCTGAGCAGAGTTTGGCCCTGCTTTTGAGGTCAAGGTGTCCAACATAACCCCATAAAGGTGATGTGGCCATGAACAGAGAGGAGCAGAAAAGGAAACTCAGCAGTCACTACTGGCTTTTAGGGGTCTGCTTTCCATAGGTGTTAATAAAATAACTCCCTGCCAAGCATGCATCATAGGATCTCTCCCCTCTTCAGGTGCTACAGCAGATGTTCCATATAGCTTGGACCTTCAAATCTGAGCCCCAGCTTGATGCTGAACAACCATCTTCATTAAAAAAAAAATGCACTGTGGGCACATTTTGGTCATTTTAGGGCATTCTGGGATAACTTGCAAGTTTCTCCTGCATTTGTGTGTGACCCAGCTGCAAAGTGTGTCAAAACCAGAAAGACTCCTTCATTCACCTGAATCTCAAGATGAGTCAGACCTTCGTGCAATGTGCTCCCTGAAATTAGGTAGCTAGATATGTGCCTTGGAAACCCAAAGAAATGCTGCTCTAATTATCTAGATGCAAATTCAGATGTCTGGCTTTCAGGAAGTGTAAAATCAGACCCACAAATATGGGAAATTTTCTACAGGTAGGATGTGCAGATGGGAGATGAAATGTAACATAATATATAACAACGTAAAGAAAAGGTTATTTTAAACCAGTGGTATAAATCTGTAGTACTTTTGCTCAATTGCACAAGTTAGCTTATCTCAGCTAGATCAAGCCCTGTCTAAGGTTTTTATATGTTCTCTTCCAGCGATGTGAATTTTTCCATAACAGAGGTGTCGACCATTTCTGGAAAGCTCTCACTATGAGTCAGGCATGTGCTACTTTTCCATTTTCTCAGAAGAACTCTTTAAATACACTTGAGGCAATGGAAAGCCATCTGGAGGCAGAGGTTGAAGGATGGGTTATGACTGCTTCGTTCAGTGATGCAGAGCTCTGAAGATGGGGTAATAAATGGACTATCCAATGTCACAGCAAGATTTTTGTCGGAGTTAATCCACTATTTCTTTACTTTTAATCTTCAGTGATTTTATGCGATATATTTTATGAATGCAGGCCTCTTGAAAACCAGTTAGGCTCTGATCAGCCATCCAGGTTACAGCACCATCCAATTTCTTAGTGCAGATGAGGGATTTGCGTACCCTCAGATGATAACTGCGTCTTCAACAACGCAAATATCTGCAGTCCTGCTAAGACTGTTAATGTCTTGTCTACTCTAAGAAATAATGTATGCTCCATCTTAATCAGACGCCATCTGTAAGTGGGTTTCTCTAGTGTGTGTTCAAAGTGGAACACAGATGATTTGTTTATCAAGGTGAGCTTCTTGGGCCATAGCTGAGGTCTTATTATTTATTAAAAAATAAGCTGTAAAAATGCAGGAGAAAGCCAAACTTATACCAGCTGAGAATTCCCCCTGTACGTTTTTCAGCTGCTCATGACCTTACATCTTCCTGCTCACTGACAGGTAATGGAGTTGTTTTTCCCATATACAGAAGGGGCACTGAATACCAGAAAGTTTACACCTTTAAGTGTTTTTCGTAAATATGTTGAATGAGTCCTGGAAGAATGATAATTAAGGTGTTCTCTGCATGCAAATTGACATTTAGTTGGAGGTGATGGGATTGAAGCAAACACGCCAATGAAATAATTCAAGGTCAATATAAAAGTGAGCTGCCAGTGCAGTGGCTGGGTGTTAAGCCATGTCTGGATCTGATAGCAGAGGTATCCAGCAGCCCACCAGTATCCTAAACCCTTGCCATGGCCATATGAGTCCATGAGTCCATATGAGTCCATATATGAGTCCATAGCCCAACTTTGCTTATTTGGCAGTCATTAATCAGCACCAACCTTTTCAGCCATAAATTGCTCTCTTTCTCCTGCTCTGTGAGTCTTTTCTTAAGCAAAAATTTGTCCTTGCATTAACTTCTTGTAGCAGTGGGACTGTGCATGAGGCTCTTCAGTGACACATCTGTATCACATGGCTTGTATTATGTCTTTCCCACCGTCACAGTATTTATTTAAAAGCTGCAAATGAGTGTTTACATGTCCACAGGTCTTCCACTGCAGCTCCCATTCTTTCTTCTCTCCCCTGCATGTTAACTTCAAAACATGGTATACGTAATGATCAGGAGTTATCAGCAAGGATTTACAAAGGGGAAATCATGCTTGACCAACCTCATTGCCTTCTACAAAGAGGTAACTAGCTTGGTGGATGAGGGGAGGACAGTGGGTGTTTGTTTACCTCAACTAGTAAAGCCTTTGTCACTGTCACTCATAACATCACCATAGACAAGATGACACAGTACGGGTTGGATAAGTGGACAGCAAAATGCGTTAAAAATTGGTTGAACCACTGGACCCAGAGGGTTGTGACACAAAGTCAAGTTGGAGGGAAGTCACTAGAGGTGTACCCCAGGGCTCAGTTCCTTGGGCCAATAATGTCTAACATCTTCATTAATCACCTGGATAAGGTGCACAAAGTGCACCTTCAGCAATTTTGCAGATGATACAAAGCTGAGAGGAGTGGCTGGTACACCAGATGGTCATGCTGACTTTCAGAGAGACCTCAACAGGGTGGAGAACTGGACAGAAAGGAATCTCTTGAAGTTTAATAAGGGGAAATGTCACATCCTGCATTTAGGAAGGAATGACACCATGCACTAGTACACCCTAGGGGATGACTGGCTGTAAAACAGCTTTGCTGAGAAGGACCTTGAGGTTCTGGTGGACAACAAGTTGACCACGAGCCAGCAATATGCCTTGGCAGAAAGAAGGCCCGCAGGATCCTGGGCTGCATAAGACAAAGCATTGCCAGCAGGTCAAAGGAGGTGACCCTTCCTCTCTACTCAGCACTGATGAGGCCACATCTGGAGCACTATGCCCAGTTCTGGGCTCCTCAGTGCAAGAGAGACATGGTCTTACTGCAGCGAGTCCAGCACAGGGTCACAAAGATAATTAACGGATTAGAACATCTCTCATATGAGAAGAGACTGAAAGAGCTGGGACTGCTCAGCCTGGAGAAGGCTCAGGGTGGATCTTATCAATGTGTACAAATGCCTGTTGGGAGAGCACAAAGATGAGAGTCAGGCTCTTCGCAGTAGTACACACTGACAGGACAGGAGACAGTGGGCGCAAATTAAAACACATGAAAATGTTTACTGTGAGGATGCTCAAACACTGGAAGAGGTTGTCCATAGACATTGTGAAGATCATTCAAAACCAGACTGGGCACGGTCCTGAACAACCTGCTCTAGGTAACTCTGCTTGAGCAGGGGGGTTGGACTAGATCTCAAGGTTGGACTAGATCTCAAGAGTTGCCTCCAGCCTCAACCATTCTGTGATTCTGTGACTCTGTGATAACACGTGGCACAACAGCAGCATTGATCTTTGATGGCAAAGAATATTCAAAATACAGCATTGCTCATTAGCCTATTAATTGTTCATCAGCGTATTTCTCATTGACATATTAAAGTGCGTATGTTTTTACACTGTTTTCAGTTGCAGGCAATTTGACGCACTATAATATAATAATTATAATTGGAAGTGCAGCAGTGATCAGATCCAAGAAGCATTTTGGCTGCAGACTCCCAAATTTTCAGGAAGTTCCAGTGTAGATCTGTACCTCGCACCTGGTTCCTGTCTGTGTAACTGGCAGAACCAGCATTTCTTATCTGAACAACCACCTGCTATTTCAAGAAAACCCAAAGCCCACAACTATAGAGACATTCTTGTTTAGATTCAGACTCAAGTTTTTTTAGCCAAGGTCAAGACTGTAGCTGTAAAATTTTCTACATGCTCCACTCTATCCTGCACCTCTAAATGCAAGAAAAATGTAGGTTTAATACATATTTTAAAAGAAAAGGGGACATTGAATTAGAGCTGAACAAGACAGGAATAAAACAGTTTTTAAACAGATTTTTTTTTCATTTTTTGGCAAGTTTTTCAAATAACTTTTGGTGACACATTTGCTAAATTGGAGCCAGAAATAAACTGTTTACAACAAATTTTTTTCCAGTAAGTAAGAATCTATTTATTTTGATTCAAAGGATTTTTTTCTAAATTAACATTTTAAAATATTTTTGGGATTGTTCTTAAATGATCCAATCAATCTCAGTCTGCAGAGGAGTGCTCTCCCAGGGCGGTGGCCCTTCTCTATCTGAAGAACCAGGCACAAGAAGAGAAATCCTGAGTCCCAGATCTTCACTGAGAATTATTGCATTACACCAGGAGGGTTTAATTTCACACGCTGAGAATGTATTTGCTTGGCACCTTTTCCAACAAGCCTGAGCTCCATTACATGTAAATGTGTATTATTACAATAATACATTCGCCTTGATAGAGTGTAAATTCAGACATTTTTCTCATTTTGTTTTCTGTCAGGGAACTCTGGTGGCACGTATTTTTCTGCAACTGCCTGCATTCCTCATATCACTGGAGTTCTTTTAAACCACAGGTAGTGTGGATCAAAGTCTTGACTCAGATTTTTAAAATATCCCCCTAAAAGAAGGAAGTATCACTCCAAGAACATTAGCAAAGAATATTGTCTACCTGGACTAGCAGTGGATATTGTCTGCCTGGACTTCAGTAAGGCCTTTAACACTGTCTTCCATAAGAATCTCATAGAGAAACTGTTGATATATGGCTGGATAAGCAGACTGTGAGGTGGGTTGAAAACTGGTTAAGTGGCTGGGCCCAGAGGTTGGTGATCGGAGGCACAAAGTCTAGTTGGGGGCCAGTAACTAGCGGTTGTACCTCAGGGGTCAATACTGAGTCCAGTCCTGTTTACCATCTTCGTTAATGATCTAGATGATGGGGCAGAGTGTACCCTTAGCAAATTTGCAAGTGACACAAAACTGGAAGGAGTGGCTGATACACCAGAGGGTCATGCTGCCATCCAGAGGGACCTCAACAGGCTGGAGAAATGGGCCAATAGGAACCTCATGAAGTTCAACAAGGGGAAGTGCAAAGTCCTTCACCCATGCACCAATATATGCTGATGCTACCCAGCTGGAAAGCAGCTTGGCAGAAAAGGACCTGGAGATCCTGGTGGACATCAAGTCGAACATGAGTCAGCAATGTGCCCTTCTGGCCAAGAAGGCTAACGGTATCCTGGGCTGCATTAGACAAAGTCTTGCCAGCAGATCAACGGAGGTGATCCTTCCCCTTTATTCAGTGCTGGTGAGGCCACACTTGGAATGGAATTAGTGTCCTTTAGTGTAGATAGTCCTTAGTGTAGACAGTCAGACCTACTATACTATGTGGGATGCCATTTGGCCATGTGCTCCTCTTCTCTGACTGCTCCCCCATCAATACATTTTCATGCATTTTGTCCCACCTAGTTTAAAAGATGTCATGTGCTGAGCCTATTACCATTTCTTCTTCACGACTGCGTGGTCTTTGCAAATAATTTTGGCACCTTTCATGCCACCTAAGTATTAAACAGAGACCCTGCACTCTTTTCTACTTTTTACAAAATACTGATAGCCCACATTAGGAGGATTAGAGAGTAACCTGCAAGGCCATGCACCTCTCACTGTCTTTTTTACTCCTCTTTCCTTGCATCAGTTTGGCTCAGGAGGGTTTTCCTTCAAGAGAGACTTTCAGCAGCGCTGGTGATGGAGAGGCTGTATGGAGGTGCAGTGTCCCATCCTCGCTCATGCGCCAAAAAATGTGGGCTATGTCTTGAGTACGGGGTCCTTGCCCTCCTACAACCACTGGTGCTGGCACAAATTGTGCTGCAGGGTGCTGCATCTGTCCTGGAAGTTGGTTTTCTTTTGTGTTGAAATGTCATGAAGCCTTAATAACTTCCGCTTATAACTTTCCAGCCAAAACTTCACTGCCATTGACCCTGAAAAAATGAATATATAAACGAAAGTCTGAGAAATTAATGTAGCTGAACTGAATGAACTTACTGATTAGGACTATAATGGCTTAATGGGTAAAGCATGTACCTTCTGAGTGTCTTGCTTTGGCTTACTTGTTGTGACAGAGAAGAAATAAAGACCAGCTCAACACAGGAAATCAGCAGAAAAGATTGACCTGGCATTGGCTGTTGACACATTTCTTACTGCAAGGAATCTCAGGGAAGAAAAACTGATGTCTGACAAGATTTGTTATGAGCACTGTTAGCACCATCTCCTTATTACACATTTGGAAAAGAAGGTATTGGGAAAATACTGTACCAGAGAAATGATAAATGTTTTTAAAAAAGATCTCCTCTGTCAGAGTTTGTCAAGTCTTGAAAACACTGAGCTAAGGTACATCATGCAATAGGTAGCCAGGCATAAGACCAAGTAGAAAAAAGTTTAGTTCACGGCTCAGCAATAGCTCTGTGTAACCTCAACTAACAGACAAATAAGGAAAATACAATATTTAAATAATAGCATAGTGCCATTGTATTCCCTTCCTGATACTCAAAACTTGGCCACAGATTTGCTGTGGGTTTCACTGGCTACTGAGAACATGTCTGACAAACTGGCTTGAGTCTTGGGCTTTTAACTAAACAGCCAGTGTCCTCTATATAGTTATTTGTCCCCAGACTCCCCAGTTTAACAGCCAGATTCAAGGCAGCTCTCCCTTCAGCTGCTGGAGGTGTTGGTGGTTGCTTGTCACTATTCACTTTTCTGTTTCTTGCAAGTGGGGAATTCTCCTCTGGGGATGAATCTCATCAGCCTTAAAGGAAGTCTTGCAAAAATAGGAACGATGTAAATTAAGATAGGACATGTTTGGAGAGGGACAAAGATATTTAGAAAAGAAGTGGTAATGCACTGGGGAAAAGGAGGACACATTTTAAATGCTTCAGGGATATTCAGGCTCAGTCCCTGAAGTCTATAAATTATGAATCCATTCTGATTCCCTGAAATGATTGAACATGTACTTTAATAATACAGATTCTTGCTTTCAAAGCCCAGCTAGCATAAATTGCAGATCTGCATTATCTGCAATATATATGCCACACTTTACTACCTAAGTTCACAGCTGAGGCTTAACTCAATTTAAGGCTCACCCTTTCATGGAATATATTCCAAGATATGCATCACTTTAAGGTTCTGCACCACAGTGCTCAAAACTGCCAACATACAGATCAACTATATTGATCTATATGATGATTACATCTCAGCATTTTTTAAGAAACTGGACTTTCAGAGCACTAGATGGTGCTAGAGAATGCTCTTAGCCAGCTGCGGGGATGCGTCCTATGAATTCTCTCCATGTACCATTTATTTTTGTAGGATATAACAGCATAATCTGCATCAAGCATCTATATTCTCAGCAGTGTTTCAGATGGGCTGCTGACATTGCCCATCACTCTTCCTTGTCGGGTGATGAGTTGTTTGTTATTGCCAGAAGCAAGCTGTCAAACCCATGAGTCAGGCTCCCCAGATCATGCAACTGCCTTCAAAAAAGGGGATATATGTATTTTTTAAAGTGTACTTTTTATTTGCACTCGGGTTCCTAAGCTTTAGGACTGTTATGATTCTATTTATGTGCTCCCTAGGAAATTGTGGAAGTGCTGGGCACTAAAAACATCTATGATCAGGGCCAAACATGGGTCTGAGCAACAAGGTTCAATCCACAGTTCAGACCTGACCTGGGGGTGTTTGGAAGGATGTCTTTGACCCCTCCAAAGTAAAGAAACCACCCTTGGAAACCACCAGATGAAAAAGACAATTAGGAAACAGAGTAGGGAGTTGTACAGTTCTGAGTCTGCTAACAACTATAGTAATTTTTTGGCTGGAGCTCATGCTGAGAGAGGAGAGTCTGGGGGAAAACAGAGTGTGCTTCCAGCAAGAGGTTTTCTCATGTCACTGAGGGCAGAGGGCTACCTCTTTAGCTGGTCTCAGTAGGGTAAGGCTGGGTGTGTGTCCTGTGATATCCAGAAAAGGAAAGGAAGGTCATAATGTCTTTACCAAGGCAGTGGTGGGCTGCACTTCTCCATCTCAGAGATGGCCCTGGCATCAACATCAATGGGACATTTTGTCACCAGCAGCCACGCCACATGAGGACAGGCTCTTGCAAAGAAACCCAAGTGTCAGTCCTTCTTCTCCTGTCAGGTGCCCCACACGCGGGGTGTCTCAGGGAACCAAGGCACACAGATACTGGCAGCATAACGGGGATGATTCAGGGCTTTTTTCCCTCCCTAACAGCTCAGCTGTGGGGCTGCACACTGCAGGCTGTGCGAGACTCAGGTGCTTATAGGGAGGCCATATATATTCTGCAGACAGGTGCCAAATCAACAACATTTTTATGGCATTGGCGCCATGAAAGATGCTCCCCAGCCGTGCCTGTCCGGGGGGCCGGCGCTGCACGGGCAGGCATGCAGGACGGCACACAGGCGGCCGCTGAGCCGCAGACACCAACTGCTGCCCGACAGCTGGAGCAGCCGCAGCCGGTGAGCTATAGGGCTGCCTCGGGGTTAGCCCTGGGGGCACAGTTGGCAGGGAGTACCCCTCCTCCTCCTGCCTGCAGGGCAGCTGCAAATGGCAGGAGAACAGCCTCCCCGGACATTGACGTTGCAAGGGCTTGGACTCATCCTGCCCTGCACAGCATGGGCTGGAGCGTCCTCCAGCCACAGCTCCCCCATCCCACCAGGCTGTGGGCTCAGCCCATGGACCCGGCCAAACCACAGCTCCCGTCTACATGGGCGGGCATGATGGGGCCAAGCATATGATGGGCACATCCCCTGCGGCTGGGTCTTCCTAGGCATGGTGTAGCTGCCGTGTGCTCACACAACAGCTGGCAGCAGATGGAAACACCAGGGTCCAGACATTGACCATGCCATGCTTCATCCCACCAGGAGTACCAATGAAAAGCAGGGTAGAATAAAAACTATGGTTTGAACAACATGGGAATCCAAACAGATGTTATGGGCTCTGCATTTGAGCGCCTCTGATATCATGGGCTGAAAGCGATCGCTTCCTGTGGCTTATTTAACCTTGGTTTTCTTGGTGATACACTCTGCCATCCTGCTCCAGCTTGATGATGGCATTTAAACCAGATGGAAACGGTTTGAAGAATTCAGATATGACATCGTGGACTTACAACATCATCACTAAAACAACCAGCCAGGTAACAGCCAAATAATGACATTTTCAGGGAACTGACATTTATTCCTGTTTCATTTTTAGCACCGTTAAGACATTGAAGGGACACAATCAGATCACATTAGGCCCATAGCTTAAGACTTTTTGAAAGATCAGTGGAAACGTTCTCATCATTTTTCTTTTAGTTGAAATCAAATCAATTGTTTGCATGAATTTAAATGTATCCCCGAAGCGTTCACAGCGGGTGAAACTGCAAACCAAAAGGGAAACCCCACCCCTGTGCTGCTTGTCCCAGCTAAGCAACGTGCTTAAATTCTTTGCACTGCCTGAGAAACTCACCAAGGTGCTTCATCCCTGTCTCATTTTATATCACCCACAGCCTTCTAACATCACACAGGATGGGAAATTTGCTTTTAATTGATTGTTAACCTACCCGCGTCCCTCTGTGTGCCTTTTATTTACATTAGCAGTATGAAAGAGCAAAGTATTCCCCTTCAGGTTTCATTCTGCTGGAGAAACGGGATTGCTGTCATCACTCCTCATAAGCACAGCCTGAGACCCGCTTTCCTAAATCTCTCCCTTCCACCATTTGTCTTTACTACCTCATAGCTGTCAGTTTTTCTTCTAGCTGCTGCTATGAAATGAGCACAGGGTCATTTTGGCCAAAAATCACTCAGTAATCCACAAGGAGTGGAGGAGGGGAGCAATTACTGATCTTCGAAGGGAAAACTTCCCTGGGATGGTATCCTTGATTGAGGGTTGCAACCCCCAGATTGAAAATCACCATTAATCCTACCCAATAATAAATTCAAGAAAATTATAAGTGATCATTTATTCCTGCATCACCAAAGTTTTTAAATCCTCCTGCCACAAAGAAACCTCTTCTCTCCTGAAATAATTTGATATGTGGAGAAGTCCTAAAGCAGCTCTTGATTCTCTTATTGCAACAACCTTATTGCATAAAGATTGAAGCGTTCTGACTCCCTTATCCAACAAAACTTTCCTTAAGCAAGTTATTTCATCCATGCTGCCTCAGTTTCCCCACCTGTAAAATGGACATAGTAGTAGCTGCTAGTTTGACAGTGGAAAATGTTATCCAAGGAGGAACCATGTTTTCTATGAGCTGGTGTTTTTTCTTTCCCCAGCTGAATGGGTATTCAAACACAGAGAGAAAGTCAGGTAAGAAACATACCCAAGGATCTGGGCGAAGTACATAGCCCAAATTACTTGAGAGAGAGCCCTCGCTGGACCACCCCATGAGAAAACAGAAAGTTATGTTCAGGTCCTTTTTGTTCAGGTGACAGATGCTTCAATAGACAGTCAGATAAATATATTTATTTTCCCCAAAGAAGGAAACCTTGTGCAGAAAAGCCTACTATATTTTAATATCACTGCAACTTTCACTTGGGCCAGAAAAGTCTAAACATTTCTTTCCAAGCCCTTGGCTTCCCAGAAGTTTTGGGTTTTTTTCTTTTCTAGTGGTCACTGAAAATTCAGACAAATGTGTCAAATATCGCAGGGGTTTCAGAATGAAAGATGCAGTCTGTCAAGACAAGAAAGAGAAGGCACCTTCCCTTACCCTGTTCAAGTGGCTTGGCATCCTGCTGGGCAATTTACCCCTATTTTGGGGATGCAGGATGAATCCTAGGAAGATTTGAAGAGGGCAGGAGACTGAATTCTCACTCTTGCATCAAGTCTTGTTTAAGAACAGCCCATCAGATGCGGGACTGGTGCACTACGCAGTTAGATATAATCAAGAAAAAACCAGCATTCTGCAGACCAAGCAGGAGCCGGCAGGCACTGGTGGTGGTCCAGCCCATCACCCACCTGCGTGACCTGGGTGCTGCTGGGTGCCATCACCCATCTACCTGCTGGATGGCGAGGATGCCGGCGGCGGTGCCGTGGGGCGGTGAAGCCATGCCCTTTTCAGGGAAGCCCCCCTGCCGCCATACATCATCCCAGCTGGCCAAGCAGCAACCCTAACCTGGGTCTGTACGTCAGGACGGCCAGCATGGAGCCAGGCTGTCCCCTCGCTCCCCTCCCACCACCCCCTCGCCGGCCGCGAGGACTTTGTGTCCTAAAAGCTCATTCTTTCCATAGCGTAAAAAATAAACCAGCATGTGCTCCTCTCCAACGCCACCCGTCTCTGCCACGGCCCCGGGTGGGTTGTTGTTGTCGTTCGACTCCGTCTCTCCTTAAATAACAGAATTACAGCGGGTCTCATCCTGCAAAGTGCTGAGTAACAGCTCGTTCCCAATAAATTAAGCGGGCACTCAGCGCCGCAGCCTGATGTTTGTATCCATGTCCTCCCGGATTATCGGTCTCTCCTCCTCGCTCTCTGCCCGGCCCCTCGGGGAGCAATTATCTGTGAATGAGAACAGAATAACTCTTTTAGCAGAAGGTTTCCACACTCGCGCACAAGGAGCGCTCTGAATGGATTTATCATGCTCACTAAAAAGGGAGGTGGAAAAAAATCCCCCTTCTCTCTTTCTTTTTTATTTTAAGGAGAAATCCCTGAAGTGGCAGCCGTTCCCTGGTGGCTCCACACATCAGGAAAAAAACAAGAAAAAAAAAAGAAAAAAAATGGATATAGTAAAACTTTTTAAGAGAGGCATGAATCGGTTCTTCAGAAAAACAAGGCAGCAGTGCCAACTGGAAATGTTTGCTTTGGGGGTGAGTTAGATGGCTGGCGTCAGCCAGGACTACAGACATGCCAGCGGAATGCAATATTGGGGAAGCAGCAGGTCACTCAATCACTGGCAATTTGCCCAGGAGCAACTGGATGCCTTCGGATTTTTTTTTTCTTGTGTGTGTATGTTGCTTTTTTTTTTCCCCCTTTTTTTTTTTTTTTTTCCAGACAAACAGAACCCCAGCAGTTTTGGGACTGGGGGGCTGGAGAATGGTATTTCTGAAAAGCACATTCCTGCAGGAGTACCCCTGTGGTCTGCTCGGCTGCGCAGTGGGGACATCTGGCAGAAGAAGTTGCGTTTCGATGGACGAGGCTGAATCCTGCCTGCTGCTGCCTCCACGCACGAGGCAGAAGCTGCAGCACCGTATGCCGGCATTGCCAGGGGAGTGGGCAGCCCCAGGGAAGGGATGGGGCAGGGGGACAGGACAGCAGTGCCGATGCCTCAGAAAATACCTTCTAGCAAACAAGAATATTTTTTCCTCCAGTAACAAGTATCAAACACTAGAGAAGAGACTTTTGTTTATATCTTTGGGAGGCAATAGGAATTTTTTTCAAGGTTAATTTGCTTACAGGAGTGGAGAAAGTAGGTAAAAGACAAAAAGAAAAAATTCCCCAAATGAAAAATGTCCATGAACTCCCCACAGCACAGGAGGAGGCAAAGCTGACAGGCATTTTTGTTTGCCCTTCTGTAGTTTTTCATTGCTGTATCCTTTGTGCAGAGTGCCAGGCTGCGCGCAGAGCCCAAATAACCTGGGGAGGGAGGACGTCCCGGCAGGAGTGGTTGTGAGCAAGCTGGTGGCCCGACTCACAGCAACCACCATCGTTAGGGATTTGCCCTTTTTGCTAACAAGGGAAATGGGTGTTTAGGCCAGCAGCTGAATGCAGCACAGTCACCAGCACATGATGGGCTGATGTCGACTGTGGCACTTCTCCAGAGGTAAACAGGAGCAATAAAATTGCCCTCATTGTTGCCTTCTCCATCTGTACGGGTTCAATACCATTCAGAAGTGTTTTCACAGTTAAACACAGCATCATGATGCCCATCACCAGCACCCACCCATTTTCCACTACAATGTCACCACTCCACAGGGCAAAGCCAGCCAAGGAGACTGCCGTTGCAGATGGAGGAGAGGTGAGCTTCCACACAGGCAAGAGAGAAACTATAGACCTTTAGAGGCAGATCCCATCTATGATCAGGAGATAGGGATCCCTGAGGGGTCTCCTAAGCAGGGTCTGTACCCCGACCTGCCAGCTGCCCTTGCACTGCTGTGTGATCGTGCCCAGTGACACAGCCACCAACCCACCCAAGACCAAAACCACCAGGCTTCAAACTGCAACTTCAGCTCCGGACTCACTCCCCACCTGAAATGCAGCTTTTTTTCCCTGCTTCCGGCTTTCAGAGCCATTGCTCCAGCAAAGATGATTTTAGCTTGACCACTCTTGTCTCTCCATTGACTCATTTCTTTTTACATTTTCCTCCTGGTTCTGGATCTTCATTCAGCTAGGGGGGAGAATGGACCAAAGTGCACTCAGCATCCCAGCTCTCCATTGTTCTCTTTTTCTGCATCCCTTTTCATCTTAAAAGATTCATACTTGGAACAAGCGCCTGTCATTAAATTACTGGACAAGGCCTTTAGTTAACATGGATTGTGTTCTCAGGTCAGTCACCGGTTTCTGGTGTGATCTTGAGGAGAATCCCCCTGCCCCAGATCCTTCTTCTGTAAGATGGATGTTGCAACCTTTTCTTTTCCTTCCTGTGCTTTTTTCAGTGTTAAGGGCAGAAAGAGACTCTCTCGCAAAGTGCATGCATGGCAAAACAGTGAAAATTATTTGGTTTTATTATAAAGTGCCTTTAACCATTATTTAATAAAATACCTGAGTTCCTGACAATGGCTTGGGGAACAAATACATTTCCCCAACTTCTTTTCTAGATGATTAATCCTTGTAAAATGGATCACAGCAAAGTGTCCAGCCCATATCACTGTTCTAGATGCTGTAGTTGTCCATTTAGCCATGACTTCTGATCACCTGCCCACAAGCACCTCCTTCTTCCCAGGAACACCTTCTGTGTGGTTCAAGGGGAGCACTGATGGGCAGCAAGGAAAGAAAGAGTGGACACACTTGATCACCCCGAAGGATAAATGTTGCTGTGAGCTCTCCCACCCAACCTTGTGCTCCAGGGCTGCAGCACAAGGCAGGGTGGTCACCAGAGATGGGCAGGACTGCTCCTGCCTCAGTGCTGCTGTGTAACTTGGGGAAAAGGGTTTTGCTTCCCGTACCTCAGTTTCCCCATCTGGAACATGGAAATAATGATCTTGGCTTCTTTTTAAAGCTCTTTGAAAAGAACAGCCCTTTTAAAGAGGTAAGTAGTATTATAAGCAACGGACTCTCACGTCTGCCAAGAACCAAAAGTGATATGAGGGTGATGAAATTCAGGCCACCTCATCAGCAAAGCATGTTGTCCTGGCCTTCAAGACAAGGTTAGGGCTCTTGGAGAGAGCCCATTCCTTTTTGGGACAGAAAGGAGTGGACACAGACCCAGCACATGCTTTCCTATTATTAGTCATCTGTATCCATGTATTACCACAAATGTATACAGCCCTCAAAAACCCAACCACAGCAAGTGCATAGCCTAACGCCATCTAACCCAGGAGTTCAACCACGCGATATGGGCTGATTAGAAGTTGCCAGGTAATTTCCCTGTGACAGCTCGAGCACGATGGATGCAACCAGCCTGCAAGTCCCAGCATCTCCATGAGCCTCTCAGTAGGACTGGAGGGGGACAAGAGTGGGCAGACGGACCTGCCCGGGGATCGAAGATGGAGAGCACGGCATCTCCAGTGGACCAGGCAGGAGAGGATGGTGACGCATGATTTGGCTGGGGGAAGGAAGCTGGAAGGAGGCGAGATGCAGGCATGGGAGAGGTTGGTGAGGACCTCACAGACAAGGCTGGAAGCACGACCGAGAGCTGCTTTGCACAACAGGGCCAAATCCATCCCTGGCACAGCTCCGCTCCGGCTGCCTCTGTGCGTTTGTATAAGGATCCAGCTCCGGCTGCGCCGAGAGGCACCGGCCGCGGGGGGCTGGCATGCCAGCCCAGAGGCCCAGACGCGAGGACAGTGCCAGATGCCGGGCATATTTTTTCAGCTGCGCGGGCTGTGGGTTGTCACACGGGGCTCGGCGTGCACCTGTGTGACCCTGAACCGCCCGGCTATTAACAGCCGGCGACAGCGCTCTGATGCCGTATCGCTGACCGCTACGTTCCCAAGCGGGGCGATAAATCAGCCACCCCGCTGACAACTCTGGGGCTCTTCTGAAGCCAGGATTGATGCAAATGCTGATGCACCTAATACTTGCTCCACGGCAGGATTTGGCCATGTACAGCCAGCCTGGCTCCACCACGTCCTGCCTTCCTGGGTTGCTGCTCATGGGATGTCTGGTGGTCCTGCACCAGCCCCTTGAGCTGATGGGGCTCTCAGGGTCTCCTGACGCAGTTTAGGGTCCTCCAAGCAGAGATGAGACCAGCACAAATTTCTGGGAAAGGAACTAACATGGGGATGACTAACGCAAGATGTGTAGTTGCTGGGGTGTGTTTGAGGACATGTAAAGCACCCAGAGGCAAAAGCTGCAGCAGGCACTGAGTATCAGGGGGATAAAACCGTCCCAGACATGGGGGATGGCATCTGAAGGGGTCAGGGAAGGAGGCACTGATAGAGAAAGCTACATTTACCTCTTTCCTTACTCCCTCTGCACCAACCTAGGCACCAGCCCTGCACAATGCTTGCACGCCCAGAGGAAAAGTCCTGCCATGTCCAGCCCCTTTGCAAGAAACACGCAACGGGTGATGACCTTCACATTCTCTCTTTTCTTTCATTGGTGACCCAAAGTAAGCACAATCTGACTAATTAGCAGAGCTAGTTAGCATCAGAATGAAATGTCCAACATGGACTGCAGACTCTTGGGAAATAGATTTTGATGCCTTGGGACACAGAAAAATGATTTCCCAGGCATCATGTGCACAGCACAGCCAGCTCTGTGACTTTTCCTCTTTTTCCTCATCAGTTCTTGGTTCTAGCACAAAGATGATTTTTAATGCCAAATAATTGTGCTTCTTCCCTCTTTATTTCAGGCCGCAGGCTCACCACATTCTGGACTGGTTGCAACCCATCTGGTTTCACTAATATGTCTAATATAATATTTATAACTAGCTAAGGGCTGATCATATGATGGGTGTAATCAATAAGTCATGTGCCAATTGTGGTTATTCTACACCTCAAGCCATTTTTCTGTATTTTGGTGTCCATAGCCTGCAGGGGTATTTGTATGTTTTGTTGCTGTTGTGCCTTTCCACCTTTGCAGCCTGGCATTAAAGAAGCCTATCCTGAGTCTCAGTAATTGAGAAAGAAAGAAACATCACTTTGTTTCCACCCAAAAAAGGAAATGAGATGAGAAAATCAATCAAAAGCTCTGCTTGCCAGTTACCACTTGCCACCATCTTTGGCTTTGCTGAAGGAACTTGCGCTTAAGAAAGCTGTTCAATCTAAACAAAATCATCTTCTCAACAAGTTCCTCCTTCCCATGGCCAGAAGGATCACCCAACAGCAACCAAAACCAGGTCTGACAGTTTTAGCTCACCCGTAGACAGCTGTGGCAGCCCAACTTCATATTCAGTGGGCACAGGACATTTCCCGGCAGACCATCGGGTGCCAGGGAGTAAAGATCTTCCATATTAATACAGGGGGGAGTTCCCGCTGCATGCAGATCTCCTTCCTGTTCTTTCTGCCCTGCTCACCCTATGCGGCTAGGGTGGGCTAGTGGCAGTAATCTGTTGGTATATGCTCAGACACAACGTGGGAGTAATCTCTTGGTAGATGCTCAGATGCAGCAAGAGGTGTTCTTGACCCCTCCCAAAAAGTACTTCATAAAATATCTTCAGGAAACTTTGGTTGAGACCATCTTTGAGGAATAAAAACCCCAACACTTTTAGCTTAGTTTTGTAAAGAATGAGTATCCTTTGTGCAAAACCACTGGAGTGGCACCAGGCTAGGATTTGGCACCGTGTGGCTGCACGGAGGCAGAAGGAGAGTGAATGCTCCCTTTCCACGGGTGCTTATAGCTGGCCACAGCCTGTAAAAGCAGATGATTTAATGATTCATGCTGGCAAGCAGGGAAGGATGACTTCAGGTTTGAGGTTCCCACATCACTTCTACCAGCTCCCCCCAGAGAGCCAACACATCGGTGGCCAAGACAATTGCACACTGCAGAGCCAAGCGGTGCTGCCTTCTCAGCCTCTGGAGCAGGAGCACGAAGGAGGGTCCCTCTGTGACACATAGGAGGAATTCAGCAGCAAAACAGAGGCTGTGCATCAGCCCCAGGAGAACAAATTAAACATCTCCTTTTTATGCAGAGTCTTTCAGCAGTGACAACCACTACCTTGTGATTCAGTTTATTCAGAACGGCTCTGTGCTAATGGGATTAACAAGCTCTTCGCTGCTTGGATCGCTTCACAGTGGGAAGATCCAAAATCAACTGATGGAAAAAAGGATAACTCCTCCTGTGGAAGGAGCAAGATTGTTTGTGGAACCAAATGATCAAACAATTACTGTGAACGCTGCAAGTAGGCCATGCATGGAGACACATGCCCAAACTCTGTTGGGCACTGGGCTGGATGATGCAGGCTCTGAGTGTCATCACATGGTTGGGACCCCATGCCCTACACTCAGGTGCAGTTCTGTGGGATTGTCAGTGCTTGAAGGTAAGACAGGTGACAAGGGAATGGAGCAGTCATTCTCTCAGACACTTCTCAGTTGTAAACCTCAAAGCTGGAGGCTCAGCTCCAGTGAGAAACGCACACTACTTGAAGGAACTTAAAGTGCTGAAATGCCCAGGACTACTTTTACTGAGCCGTCACAAATAACACATCCATATCCACCATCATATGAGGACATGCAAAACACTTCTTTGCAGAACTGGGTTTCCCCAAACACTGCATGGCCTTGTACCTTGCACAAACCCCTCTCTGCAAGGAGAAAGACACTCTCAAATTCCTTCAGTACCAACCTTGCCAAACCAATTTTCTGGTTCATCCAGCTCTCATGGGATCTGGCACTGAAGAGGAAGATTTGGCTGAGCATCAGCACCAGCAGGCACCTAGAGTTTGTGACAGAAGAGCAAGGCACATTGTGGCGACCCATCAAGTCTCCACCATCAAGCATGGGAGTTACTCAGTTGGCCTTGTTTCCAGCTCAGGCTGTATCTCGACCATTTGCCACGTAGCACAAATAAACCTAGGGGCCTGCCTGCTCAAGGCATCCTGATGTGTGGTCCACCAGCCATCTCTACTTGGTACACATGGTCAGAGATGGGCAGGACACCAAAATGCCACACTCCGGTGGGAATAAGCTATCTTGCCAGCACCAGGCACCAAAGCAGCTGGTCACAGAAAGGGTTGTAGCTGTCACCTGAAGCAACACAGTAGATTCCTTTCCCATTCATATATCCTGGTATTTGGAGTCTACTTTTTAAGAAAGAGGAGCACTCAAGGAGCCCTCATGAGTGCAAATATTTTGCACTAAAGGCAGTCATACATTTAATGTGTGGGCATAATTTCAACTCTGAGAAGGTTTAGGACCTTGTCAGAAATTGTTATTAGAGGTTTCATACATGTCCTGTTTTCCTTTGGTCTCTCCTATGGCAGGGACTGAACCCATGTGACGGGCATGAGTCAAACCTATCTAGCCAGGACCCTACTAAGGGTTTCCAGCGTTCACACAGAGTTTGACAATTCAAAATGTCATTATTCAGGCTCTTCTCCATCTGGAAGAGTGAATGGACTACAGCTGGTCTGAAAATGGAGTTTTCTTCTTCTCTCACAAAAATTCTAACTTTTACTTAAAAAAAAATAGAAACAGCTGAAAATAAACTTTGTGCTTTTAGCTGAAAAGCTTCAGTAAACATCTGAAATTTCATGCTGAAAACAGACACTTCTCAAAAAAAGTTGCTTTAATCCATAATGGCATTTTCTGCCAGAAAACATTTGTGAGGTAAACATTTTGGAACAGCCCTGGAAATGCTCTTTTGCCTAGCTCTGTTCAGTGCACATTAACCATTTTACATATCAGTTGGAACACTGTTATCTGGGCCTTTAAAAAGAGAAATCTTTTTTACCATCCCTTCCAGGTAAGCTCAGCAATAGATCCTCGTAATGGCTCTATGGCTTTCCTCCCATCCCATTTCCACCTTGATTGTGACCGGGTTTAATAGTTACCAAGATATTTACCTGCAAAATTGAAAGTGAATGAGTCTCTCAGGAATTTATCAGGGGCTCTGAATGTCATTAGGAGCAATTAGTAGCAGGAAAATGGTTGTAAGTTAAGGTGAATGCTAAAATTAAAGGGCCTCAATGCTTTGTTTGACTGTGCATCATGTTTGGCTCTGCTAAAAGGTGGGTGGAAAGCACAAAAATAAAAATGTCCGCATGAAAACTGGACTCGGGTCCACACCACATATTTCAATAGGCTCCTGTTTCAGTGTGGCTAAGGTTAGCTTTCCGATCAGCTCAGCCCAGTATCACAAAGAGAAACATTATCAGCTCTTTCTGTTGTGTTAATATCCAATTTATTTTTCAGCAGTGCAATTTCCTGCCTGCTCTTTGAACAGCTATCAAAGGACAAGACATCAGATCATGGCAGACATTCTTCCAGTGGTGACATCTGCTAAACTAGTCAGTCTGTTCCTATACAGCCCACTCAATGCATCCGAAAATATTTTATAAGCCAGCAGTGGAACAGAGAACAGTAATGTGGGTCCCTGACCTTTATTTGAGCCACCTTGATGTTCAGTACAGATGGGGAATCACACTTCAGCAGCCAGAATTTCTGGGTCCATTCAGCTTAGGGTTTCTGTGTTACCTCCAAACCCAATAAATTTCACTTAACGCCATCTGGCACTTCATATCCTTCACTGTTTTTCATCCGAGAGCACTGGCAAATCTGCATATGAGGCTTAATCCAAAAGCCTCTGAAAATCAATGGAAAGATGGTTTTGGATCATGCCTAAAAGTGCAAGACTTTATTTAGAAACATGCTTTCTACAGCTTTGCTGAAAGATGCTCCTCCTTTGAACAAGCACTCAACCAGCAGTGAACACATTCCAAGAAAACATCTGGACACCTAGGAAAAGATTGGTCTAATTACATTTAAAGAAGCTAAGAAATATCACTAATAAGATATTACCCAAACTCTTACATGTTAGCTCCATTGCTAATTTTGCTTTGGGCAACGCCACTGATACCATGAATATCAATGTGTTTCACATAGTCAAGTACTGCTAGGGACTGCTCAGAGCTAATTTTCAGTTATTCGTAGGACCTGCAGTCTCGGCATGACTGTCTCTCCTGTGCTCTCTGGTTATATCCCAAAACGCTTTCCATACCAGTGCTGACTGCTGCCTGAATTTTGTGTTCTGCACCCAGAAAAAAAAAAAACAAATGTGTGCAAGCAGCTGAGAGTTTTCTTGTAGGCTTGATTGGAGGTTCACCTCAAACAGTCACTATTCAAGGAGTCCTTCTCATTGCTCACTGCTCCTCACCATCCTTTGGGTTGTGGTTGTATCTCTTGAGCATGACCTCTGCTATGTTTGAGCCCTGGTCCCTGATCCACATCTGCCTGACCTCACTCCCATTCTATCTAGTCCTTGTCTTGGATCCTCTCCTGTGTCACTGCTCTTTCTAATCTTCAACTTAACCCCAAGCTAAACTTTTATTTTCTTCTTGAAAGACTTCCTAGATATATTTTGGCCATACTTCTGGCCTTTCTTCTCACCTGTCTGAGCCACTGCATTCTTCAAATTCACATCCCTTGATCACACTTGTCCTCATTCACTTCTTTTGAGACCTGCCTGACCCTGACCACCTTGTTGAGACCTCTTAACAACCAGGGACCTGGTTAAAGGACATGGCTGACTAGCAATGTCATTGACTGTTCAATAGCTAGCATGCTTGGTTATCTTTTCTACCAGATACAGACTGAGCTGAGAATCTATGAGGCTGGTGGTACAGCAGGCTGGAGGAAGAAAGGAGACTTGCTCAAACTTACACCCAACACCATTCAAGAACAAACATGAAGACTCCAGCTGCATGCAAAATGATAAATAAAACAGCTAAAGGCCATTTTCTAGCTATGAGGTCAAATATCATAGCATAATTTAGGGATGGATGGCTAAATGCTCCTCACCCCGACCCAAGGGGAAAAAAAAAAAAAAAGAAAGGAAAAACCACATGTTGGCCACATGCAAATTGCCCATTGGGAATCATCCCTATCCCAGGCTATTCCCAAAGTGTGCCCGGGCACTGTCTGAGAAAACTCACTTGGTCCAGACCAAACCCATCCAATGGAGTGCACTTTTGATTTAACGGTATGAACAACAGCTCTGTCCTCTGATGTGGTGCGCCCCTCTGGGTGTAGACTGAAGGATGGCCCTAATTCGGCAGTCTCTCTGCCCTCCTGAGAAAAGCTTCCACAGTGGGAAAGAAAGGCCTGGCTGGTGCATTGACACAGTCCTGCTATGAGTGTCTTCACCAGGCTGATGGGACAGGAGCGAATTCAACAATAACAAACCAATTCATCTTCAGACAGCTGAGAGACCATCACTCCTATGACTAGCCAAGGGAAAAAGTGCCAAACCACAGACATGGCAATTGAGTATCAACCTCTTCACACCATCTCCATGTCAGCCAGGTGGATGGATGTGTCCAGTTCTCAGCACTGAACAACTCACATCCAAGATAGCAGGATACCCAAACCCAACCCCGAAGGCAAACTCCCACGCTAAGGCAGCCTCATATTTGGCAATGCATCAATCAGTTTTGGCCAAAGCCCAGTTCTTCAGCAGCCCCAACATTCTGGGCTTTATAGAGAGATTTTGTATCACAAGTTGACTGCCTTACTTCAGTCCATCACTACTTCTCTTTCCCTATTTCTTCTTGCTACACTGTTTACCAGGACCCAAATCAGCATAGAAGTAAGAAGTTCACAGAACAAACTGTCAGAAAGTTGATAATATCCACAGAGTATTCATTTATGTGCTGTGAAACATGTTAGGAGGCCAAGGTGGAGAAACTGTATTGCAGAACTGGCTTGAATCTTGGCAGGTGTTATATTTTATATCATATTAAACCTAGGAAGACATTTACTGACTAGTACTAAACCAAGTCCTGCAGTAAACTGATGTATAGGTTACCAGTCACATCTTTCACATGTTAAGTAATGGAGCTTTTTCTCTACTTGTAGGATGCTGACAGGCAGTAACACAAAACTGAAGAGTTGTACTGAAAGGAAGTTGAAAGGGAAAATTAGGAGTCAAATGATTTCAGGACTCATAGAGTTTATTTAAGCAGTACATTTTCAATGTTAAATGTTAATAGAATGAACAACAGAATAAAGTCTATTGGAAGTAAGATATGGGAATGAAGTTCAAAAAGGGAATATAGAAAAAACATGCACATATGTAAGCCGATGTTAAAAATTAATATAAATCTATTAAAAAGCGTTCTGAAGAGCAATTTCCTAAAGCTCTGAAAGCTAATAATAAAAACTGCTCCAAACACTTCCAAAGGAAGTAGTTTGCCAGACAGTTGTTCAGACTAATAGATGATCAATATGTGATAGATTAGCACTCAAGACACATTACCTCATGATAGCAAAGTCACGTAAAGACTGAGGATGCATCCCACACTACAGCCTTTCCTTACTAGGAACACGTCTGAAGAGATATCTCAAGCTGAAGCGTCAGTAGAAAAGATTTTCAAACAAACTGATAAAGTGAATAAGACAAATCTGCAAGACCAGATGGTATTCACCCAAGAGCTCTATGGAAATCCAAAGAGGAAATTGCTGAACGGTTAGCCACAGTGCAGAGCCAACCTGCTGTTTAAATCAGCCTATATCAAAAGAATAGAAGCAGTAAACGTGATGCAAAATGAAACAGCAGTTTCCAGAGATGGCTCATTGAAAAAATAAATACAGACAAGTGTGATTCTGTATAAGGCAAACTGATAAATATTCTAAAAAAGGATACTAGACACATTAGGGAGCAAGGAGTAATGGGCAAGAATCAAGTATTGCATCTATAGGGCAAAGTTATTTCTCACAAATCACAATATTTGAGGATGTCACCGAGTTTTGGGAGATGGCGATCTGAGTAATACAGTTCACTTGGATTTCCAGATGTGGGAACCTATGAAAAAATTAAGCTGTTCTTGAACAAGAGAGAAGGTCCTCTTGTGGCCCAAAAACTGGTTAAAGCTAGGAGACAAAACAAGGGATAAATGACCAGGTTTCATAACAAAGGGAGCCAATCTGAAGGACTGGATGAGGTTCTGTGCTGCTAGGACCTCTGGTGCTCAACACACATATTTATTCTAGAAAAGTCATAAGAAGCGAAAAGCAGGGTGATGATTTTTTCTGATGATACTAAACCATCTAAAATAGTCCAAACAAAAGCTGTGAGCAAAGAAATTCAGAAGGACTTACAATGTGAAGTGACTGCTCAATAAAATGGAAGACAACATTCAGAGCAATATACGTAATGAGGAAAAAGTAATCCTAAGGATACATGCACAATAATGAGCGCTGAGTGAGCTACTACTGTTGGGAATAAGATCCTGGAGCTACTGTGGATGTTTTTCTAAAAATGAAAACTTAGTGCTCTATGGGGGTTTAAAAGGCAAAGAGAAAATTAAAAACTAGTAGGAAAAGACTTCAGAGCAATATAAAGAATTTTCGCACATAGCTCCAGTGCACCAATTTTAAATGGGATAGAGCAGAACTACAAAAAGTGAGAAAAGGCAACAAGACACCAGAGATGGGGACAAGTTTCCAGAGAAGAAGAGCCAAAATAGGCTAAAAGCCTTTATCCTGGGAGAAAAGAAGACAGAGGGGATCTGAGAGAGGTCTATGAAGTCACGAGTTTTACGGAGAAGACGAACAGGAAATAACTGTGCACCATTTCTTAGAACATCAAGGGCCAGAGGCTAACTAACAAAACGATCAGGCAGCGAGTTTAGAACTGAAAGGACATTTCTCTCACAAATGAGTTATGGGATTTATTGCCATGGACAGAAAAAATTACAAATTAGTACAGATGGGCTTAAAATAGTAATGGTGGCTAGATCCAGAAGGGGTACTAAACACCATAGTCCAAACTCAACCTTTAGTTCAGGAGTTGACTGTTGACTGACTCCCTTAGCTGTTGACTGACAGAAGCTGGATGATGTACCATGGGTAGGACCACTCTGCACTTAACCTGCTTCTTACTTTTTTTTTTTTTAGTTTCTTACAGTCTTTCTATTTTATAACTCCAAGACGGTGCGACTCTGGACTCCCATGTCCTTATTCACTAACATGCCTCTAAAGTAATGTATCCCAATGTAAATTTCAAACTTAAGCAGAAACAAGCTGCTACATGAAGTTTTGTGGAAAAATACCAAGTTACACTATTGATATACTCTAATAATAAATTCAGCCCTTCTGATGAATGGTTAATAGAAGAAAATAATAAACTTTAGCAGGTGATAAGACCTCCTTCATGAAGGTGAACCTCCCTGGGAATCCTCTACCTTCTCAAAACCTCGATTTCTGCAACACTGGGGTGACTGCCCACTGGAGATGTGGGTACTTAGCTCATGTAAATGAAGGTCTCAGTGGTAGTACTCTTCCCCATTAAAAGCTCTTTTACACCTGGAGCATCTGACTAGAGACTTTATAATAAATGTGCCTCTAATGCACTCTCTTTACTGTAACCACTAAGAGTCATTGGGAATTATTGGGACCTTGCAAACCACATTCAACAGCCATCATTTAAAAAATCTGGCAAACAAGTGCTTGCTTTGCCCTCACCCACAAAAGTAAACTTCCATCCAAACTACATAGGTTTGAACTAAAAAAGACACTGTCCTGTACCTGTGTCCTATTTAAGGTCCACTGTCCTTTTTCTAGACCAAAAGAATATCAAGTGAAAGACACATCCTTACATCTCACCCTTTTTTTTTTTCCTTTTCTGCCACAATTTCTCCACAGAGATTTTTAATATTCTGGTTTTGCCATGGCATTTTTCACTAAGCATACATTGTCACTGAAGACAGCTTTATCCAAGGTCATCTCAGCCTCTTGTCCCTCTGCATTTCAGAGTTGGCCAAGAGCTTCAGAGTGAACCAAGTGGGGTAGGAGCAGGGCAGGTTTGAGGCTGACCAGGAATATCAGCTGATGGGGAGACAGCTGTAAAGGGACAAGCTTGCTCTCACTGACCAGAGAGAAGCAGCAATGCTGAAGGGAGATAGGCTGAGAGAGAGGACCTGAAACTCCAAAAAGAAAATCTGCAAAGCCTGAAGGATGCTCAATGCACATGTGGAAACTAAGGCAGAGGCTTCTTGGATGAGCCTGTGTATCTCCTGTCTAGATATAAAGAGTAACTGTTTGAAAAGCCTAGAAAATACTATCCACTTCAGCTCTCACCACCTTGACTGGCTAAAGGAGTAAGAGTTTGAGTAATGCTGATACTGGGCATCTGGTTGGTGCTGTAGGGCACAGTGACCGCAGTGAGGAGGTGGGTTGGGGCAAAGGACACAGTACTGCTGCTTGCCAGGATCCACAGGAGACCAGGAACACTACAGGGAACAACCCGCAAGAGAAGTTTTGGCAGAGCTGGGACTGCACCTCGCGTCCATCTCCACACACAACCCCTCTCCTGACCGCATGAACAACCTCGCAGCCTCAGACAAGTCCTAAACAAACAAATGGGAGGATTTTTACTGGTTTCAATGATGGATGAGGACAGATCGGCCTGAAGCCAGACCAGCTGCCAGTGCAACTGTGCATAAATCAGTGGATTGGCTCACAGATGGAGAAAGAGTTGAGGTTTTTGCAGGTCCTTACCCAGCTACTCAACCTCCTATACACCTCACATCCCTATAATGCAGGAGCCCATATCTGCTCGTGCTGAAGTCAATGGGAGAGTTATCCTTGGCCTTGATGGCTCCAGGATCACTGTATAAACTGCTACGGTGTGGCTAAGCCTCCTGGCAGGTTAGTGGAGACATATCTTTCGCCTTGCCTTAGCAGGAGGAAGGCATTGAGACGTTGGTCTGAGTAACAGAGTACTTCCACTGGGACTAGGCTGAGAACTTCAGGCTTTTTAAAATTTTAAACAAAAATGTGTTTTTATAAAATTGAGCCTCTCAATCCATAGTGGAGTGCATCCAAACCAATCTGCAAGACTGCCAAGCACCCAGTGGCTACCACCAAGATGTACGTTGATGTTTCAGAAAGTCAGATACCTGACTGGGATTCAAAGATATTAGGGCCAGAGGGATCCTGTACAAGTATTTAGTCCAGCTTTCTGCGTAAAATAAATTCATACAATAACTCCTGCATCAAGTCCACAGCTTATACGGTAACATATATTTTTAAAAGATATCCAGCTTTTATTTATACAATTCAAGCAGTGTAGACTCCATTATTCCTTTAGGTAATATATTGCAAAGATTGTTATGGTCAGCATAACTACATAGCTCTTATCACAAGCCTCATTTGTTCTGCCTCCAGAAATCATCGCACGTCTTTCTGACAGACTAGAAAGCCACTGGGCAGCAGCAATGTCCTCCTCATGGAGATGTGAATGGACCACAAGCATCTCACTCTTTGCTGAGATACACTCACTAACAAAACATATTTTTCAGACCTTGGATCACTGTTACAACCCCTCTTTAAGCCAAGGAGAGGAGAGGAGAGGAGAGGAGAGGAGAGATACATTTCTTCTGATTTAGGACCCCAGGTTGACAGACATCCTTACCTCTGCTTTTCCATCATGTTNCCTCGGTGCTCCATCACAACCTTACTCTAAGGCAAGGAGAGGAGAGGAGAGGAGAGGAGAGGAGCATTAAAGGTCATCATTCAGTCTAAGAGAATAAAATTAAGCTGCAGACTGTCAGAAGCACTTTTCCCTCTGAGTATATATTGACTGTGTCAAGTAAAAAATAAACATTTAAAAAGAAATAAAATTTTAAGTCAATGACAGATATGACTCAAATATACATTGGGTGTGAGTAATTCTCATTTCTTACCTCATTTCACTATACTTCCTCAGTTTCATATTATCCAAGAGGACTATCCTATAATCCTGCCCAAACACATTTGCCGAGTCTCCAAATAGCTTTAAAAAGCCCCACTGATGAGAGACCACCAACTGTATGGGTTCTTGCAGCTCCTGCTGTACATTTTATGGGTATTTAGCAATGCTACAGGGTTTCCCTAATGCTGGAGAAATTTATCTTCTCTTCACTAATAATAGACATGTGTTTCAGCAGCCTTTGCTCACTTTTTCTCTCCTCTGCTGCCTATATTCTCAAGCTGCTATTTTCAAGATGTATTTTTCATAGAACTATAAAAAGAGTGCATTTTTTTACTTTTTTCTTTTTTTTTTTTCTTTTTTTTTTNTTTTTTTTTTTTTTTTTTTTTTTTTTTTTTTTTCCAGATTAGGGACTGGACAAACTTTTAGCCTGCCAAGTTTTGGGGTTTTTTTTTTATTTCTTTTTTTGTTGTTTAAATACTTCACAATAAAAGAATGTGCTCCTGATGGAATTTTTATTGCAAAAAAGAAAAGTTCTCCCTTCTCATTTCTTATATCCTACACACTTCAAAACACATACTGAAATTCTGTAACCTCCCAAGAAAGACGGCTGCTTAAATGCTGTCAAACTATTAATGATAATGTCAGAGTACATGATACATATTTCAGTGTTAAAACAAGAAGGACTAAGGCTGCATCTCAATCTTGCTTTGATGACTCAACTTTACACTGATATACACAGCATGCCACTTGCGATCAGACGTCTGTTTTTGCTCTTCAACAGCATTTAAAAATAATTCCTCTTGCCTAAGGAGGACGTTGGAAAATGTACATGAGAGTAGACACTCCTTTTTAACAAGTGCAGAGCTCTGGTTTTTCACAGGAGTTGGAGGTGTGTTCTGGTTTTCAGAAAGTACAAAGCTGTCACCAGCTGAATCACCTTTCAGAAATGCTCAGGATGCTTTCCTGGGGAAGATGTCCTGTCCTTCGGGCTCTGCTTTGGAGACATCTCCCTGGCACCCACCTGTGGCATGTCTTTCCCCCGTCGCCTTTCCTGGGCTCTGAAGATAAGCCTTTCAAACACCCCAAACGACACCTACCACTAAATCTTGCCACACAGTAGATTGTTTCCATTTCCATTTCCTTTCTACTTATTTATCCTTTTAAAAAATGTATCATCTGAAGACACATTCTGGGGTGCCACAGTCATTTCTTTCAACCACATCAATTTTTAGCAGAGCAGAGCCACCCAATGGGGTGTTTCACCCACTGGCAGAAGGCAGAGACCAGTTCAGGGCGTGGTGCCGTAGCATCAGGAAGAGCTTGACCCCATCCTGGGTGGAGTTAATCCATGACTTTGAGTAACGCAGTGCCAGAGGATGTTGGGATGAGAAGTTAACACTTCTCCAGTGACACTCTCTGCTCAGATTTTTACCCAGGACTCTTATGTCCTCCACAGGGGACTGGCAAAGGGTTCATTTCCTTATTTATTTACCCTTGAAGGCAGAGGCAGCAGAGTTGCCTGGCAAGCTTCTTGGCTGGTGCTCACGCTGAAAGGATTTTCTCAGTGGGTCTCAAAGCAGAGGAGTGGCCCCTTTCCCACCTCACCAGCGTGCAGGCACGGCCACACCACCACATCACAAAATGCCAGGCGTATTAAACAGGACTGGGCTGGGTTAGCTTTGCTCACCCCAAGCAAAGAGGACCTCAGAGCTGGCAAAGGGAGGTAAGGGGAGTACAGTGCGAAGGAGGCAGGGCAATGGGATCGGACAGTGGCACCGGCCCACCAGGTTGGCTCTGCCATAGAGGAAACTTCCCGCTGTGTGTGCCTATGGCCTGCAAGTGCCTGCCTTACCCGTGTCTGTGAATACCTGCCCCACAGGACTGCTGAAACGATGCAACTCTGAGGGCAGACAAGGCTGACATTAAGTGGTCTGCAGAAAGGAAAGGTCAGAAGTTTCGCTACTACTCATAACCATGGTCCCATTACTCTGTACTTCTCCCCCCGCAGGCAGGCGACTCCCTCCATCTGTTTTTCCTCTCATGCCATCATTTTGGCACATAGGTACCACACAGCAGAATGAGCTGCTGCACCCATATGCACAGAGCAGCCACCACCGCCCAGAGATTTTCTTGCATTCGGTCCTAAAAACCGTGTTGCTCCAGGGGCATGGCCCAAGGCCACGCTGCTCCTAGCCCAAATACCAATGCCAGCAAGGCCCCGCCACTTTGCTATCCAGAGGCACAGTGGTCTCTGGGAGCTCAGGCATCGCTGCCCATCTCCATTGCACGTGGAAAGCGCGCCAATGGCTTTGAGGCTACCGTGGCTTGTGCTGAAGGGCAGGGTTTACGCTGCAGGAAACTCATCCTTGCTTAATTTAAAGAGCAACGTTCTGCTAAATAGCTTAAGCTGATAGACGAGGTTGTATGGACCCTTTCATTGCAGTGTAAATCTCTCTGCCTTCAATTTAGTCTCAGGCAAGCTTTAGTTTCAACCACCATTAAGGTAAACAGGAGCAACCCAATCAGATGATGACAAGAGAATCCGCATGCAGTTTGCTGCTTTAACTAATGAAGCGAAAGCAGATTAATGCACTCGGTGCAAGTCTGCATGTACCCGGCGTCCGCGCTCCGTGGTTGGCAGCTGTCGCTGCTGTATCCTCTGCGCACAGACGGGGACGGGCTGTATGCACCACACAGTCTGTCACCCTGAAGGACAAGGACCATCATGACCCAGCCCTGATCCGGGCCTCCGCAGCTCTCTTGTGATACCCATAACCACAAGGATACTAAAATGAGAGAAGGGGAAGGTCTGACAGGCAGTTATGTGACTAGGGACACTCAGGTTTAGGTTTCTTCTTGGAAGCACTCCGTAACGCAGCTACCGCCAAGGGAGCAGCTACATAACCAGCACCCAGAAAATACACACGCCTTAAGGGCAAGACGTGAAAAACAAATGGTAAAAATGGCTGCAAATTCCGTTGTTTTTAATGGGCTTCATCTATTTACCCCCAAACGGATTTGGTCCACGGAGCCAAGCTGGAACAGCAGGGGGATGTTAGGTAGGCAGAATTTAATGGCTGAGACCGAAATTTGGCCAAGATCTTGGGTTTAATCCTCCTTCTCTTGCGAGAAGAGCCACCAAATGTTTAACGTAGGCTTCTGCTGAAAGATAGACCCTGCTGGAGGGGCTGATGCTACTGCCACTTACTGGGATGTTTGGGAGAAACCGGGTCAACCAAAAATCCCGTTGTTGGCTCTCATCTTTTAGAGTTAGAGAAACTCAGAGATGAAAAATGGAGAAAATGGCTGTTAAGGCATGCCCTAGCATTAGTAGCAGTATTCACAGGCTCTAGCTGAGGATATTCGAGCAGTTTGCCAGCACCACCACAAGGCAGGGGGGGTGATGCTAGCCACACTGGGAAGTCAGGCACTTCTGCGTTCAGCTGATTCACCTAAAGCCCTTCTGCAAAAGAAAACCAAACTGCAGTGGCACCTGGGGCAGGGGACTTAACGGAGGAGGCAGCATGACTGTTACAGATACGGTGCTGAACCAGGACGCAGCATATCTTCTCTAGTACTACCTCCAGTACCTCTAGTTTCTCCACCCAAAGAAATCCATGCTATGTCTGCTCTGGGGCCGCCTGGCCACAGTAGCATGAAGCAGAGGACATTAGCCAGCAGGCAGAGCTTGTCTTGCTTCATGGACTTCAACTAGGTCAATAGAAGCTCCCTCTGCTCGCCTCATGTGCTGCCAGTGGCTGCTAGGTTGACGTGCCATAGGAGGAAGAGGAGGGTTAGGAACAAACACCCCTTTCTCTGTAGTGAATTCATGCATCTCAGAGCTTACATTGATTCTCAGTACGCCTTAGCATCCAAGGGGCTTAGATGGCTTAGAAACAGAAGCCAGGCGCCTAAATAACAGAGATACTTTTAAAAATGACCTCCTGAGGTCCCTTCTGTCCTGAATTTTCCTACAATCCTGTGAAATGCAGGCTGCCCAGGGAGGTGGAGGAGTCACCATCCCTGGAGGGGTTCAAAAAACGTGTGGATGTGACTCTCCAGGACATGGTTTAGTAGGCATGGTGGTGTTGGGTTGATGGTTGGACTAGATGATCTCAGAGGTCTTTTCCAACCTTTATGATTCTGTGGTTCCATGACTCTTCCCAGCTGCGTGCCCCAGCTCTGACCATGACCTTAGGCACGTCCCTGCACCTCTCCATCCTTCCCTCCTGCCCTGCCTGCCCACTCTGCGGGGACCCCGGGCCCTGCTGCGCTGGGGCTGCTCCCCCCGGGGTTTCGGGGTGCCAGCAGAAGGCAGCCTGCGGCTGGCAGCAACTACCCGCGCGTCCAGGCTCCCTTGTTATCCCTGTGGAAAACAGGGCAGCCCGTTGCTGAGGAATAATTCTTCCAAGCGGATCCGAAGACGGTAGCAGAGCGGCAGCCGAAGGCTTCAGGGAGCCGTGAAAGTCGAAGCGACGACGGGAGGGATATGTGCGGGGTGTTGGAGCTTCCCGGCTCGCCCGGCTCCGCATCCCGCCGGGATGCCCTCAGCGCTCCCGGGCTCATTTAAGAAAACAACGTGAAGTCGGGCGCCCCCCCTCCTCCCCCACCCCGCCACCTCGCAGATGAGGATCTGGATGAGGGAAGCGAGTGACAGGGGG
>VZTL01032318.1:33451-52269 GCA_013400535.1 Scopus umbretta
GGGGGGCGAGGGGCAGGAGCCCGGAGGGAGCGGACGCCTGGAGTGGACGCCGGACAGGAGGGGAAGTCGGCTCAAAATGCCTGGAAGTACCAGCCCTAGCACTGTGCTAACGCTCAAGATAAATAAATACGGGCTTTTCATGTGCTCGCAGCTAGAAACTTTGGGACTTTTTTTTAATTTTTATTTTTATTTTATTCCCCCGGAGAGAGGATGGCGTGGAGGGGGGAGGAATGAAGCAAACCCGAGAAAGCCCTCCGAGCGAAAGCAGGGGCTGGAGAAAGGCTCTCGGCCAAGCAGCGAGCTGGGGTGATGCTCCTGTACCAGGAGCACGTGTACTTGCTAGCTCTCCTGCTGGGGTGGGCTGTCCCAAAGGGATCACTGGAAATTCGGGCAGCAACGCGCTCCCGATGACTTTTGGGCAGGGTGCCTGACCCCTCAGGGCCCTTGGGGTTCCTGCAGCCGCCTCTGAAACTTTCCGTGTGCCCTATGTCTGCCAGGGAGAGCCGAGTTAAGTCGTGGTCCCCCGCCAGTTCCTTTCCTATGATTTTTACTGTAGCGTGTGCTTGAAGCATGTACTGTGCCGGGCTTTCTTGTTGAGAAGTCTTGAAAATCCTCATGGTCGTCCCTGAAGGATCATAGACATGGCAGGGTGGAGCTTCTGAAAGCTAAAGGAAGTTTTGGACAAAATCGCTCCATCACCTCCCTAACATGTGGAAGGTGAGGAGAGATCCAGAGAAGACACGAGGTTCTTGTGTCTTCCCCACAAAGATAAATTGGTGCCCTGGCCCCTACGCTCGGCCCTATACTCTCTGTGTGTAGGCACCTTGTAAGTAGAGAGTAGGCAAAGACATGCTGCCACACTGTGCAAGCCCAGCTGTCCCGGCTTTTCTGCCTTTCCAGTAAATGCTGACAGAACTATTCCAGGTGTGTAGGAAAGAGGAGATGCACAGGGCTCGGAGGGCTGTGAGCTGCAGATGAGTCTGATCATGAGAGATGCTGAGCATCGCCTCCCCCAGGATGGTCTCTCCAGCCTGGTGGGAGCAGCACACTCCGCTTACAGGGGGGGCTCACACACCCAGTCTTTTGGCTACCATCTTTCAGACATTACTTATCCAAGCCATTCCCCAAGTGTGCTTGCTCTAGGACTCAGTCCTGTTTCCTGCTTAGAGGAGCATTTCTTAGTCCCAACTCCCACGTGATGCCTGCAGCCTTTCTCAATGACCGCTGCGTGTTGGGTAGCTGCACCCCAAGAGTTAATCCTTCCCCGTCATCTGCTTCTGCAAATAGACTTCCAGCCCCAACCTCAGTAGGATGCGCAGGCTGAGGCTGGGGCTGTATTTCGGGAGAGAATTGCTGATGGGCATCTAAACTGGAGCATTCTTAATCTCTGCGCGGTGGTGGGATCTGACAGCTTCTGTTACAATCGCAGTAATCCGGTGTGTGCTGGATGCTGTCCCTCTGGTGCTGAGGGGCCAACCCTTGTAGATGCAAACTCCAGACTGGATAGATTTTGTTTCCATAAGCTGCTTCCGTATCTCGGTTGTTTGGCGACTGTGTGTAACGTGCTTGGAAGTGTCAGTCTAATTCTCAATGGACAGACATCTACACCACCAAAACCGCAAGGGGAAGTAGCACTGATTTCCCAAATCACTGGCAATCTTGTTCTAGGCTGAGCCTCAAGCAGAAGTCAGGCAAGCAACAAATTAAAGCTGCACTCTTTTGGGAAATGGGCAACTCTTGAAAAGCCTCAGATTCCTGGCCTTGGCCCTGTCTCCATAAATCATTTCAGCCCTGGACTCAGCTGGGAGCCCAAAGAGCCTGGAGAACAAGTTGCTGTCCTCTCTTCCCATGAAAGCTGGTCTCTAGGGTCAGCATGGGAACACACTGGCAGAGCTGTAGTCGCTCTGCAGAGAGAAAGAAATCTTTCTCCGGGAAATGTTTGCTGCAAGGTTTTCCTAGCAATTTGCTGAGGGGTGGGCTGGCTGTCCCGACCATCATTGGATGACATTTGGATTAATTTCTTGTCAGGCTGCCAACGGCGTGCTTGGTGCCGTACGTGACATCAGGTGACAGTCAGCTTCATTGCACATAAGCGCGGCGCTGGCTTGTCACTCAAATCATTCACACCGGCGCCGGTGGCGAGGCTTCTGAGGAGCAGTTTGGGTCAGAAGCGAGGACGTCCTTTTCCGTCACATCTTGGTCAGCGGGGCTGGGAAGCGGGAGTACGGAGAGATGCGTTTGTAGGGTACGCCGTAGGGTGGCTTTCTCTTGCCTCGGGTAAGCGCTGTCTTTTCACATCCCCAAGCGTACAGAAGGTCTTCAGCCCCGTGCAGGAGGCAATCCCTATGTGCTGTCAGCTGCAGACCTCGGTTTACTTCTTGTTCCTCCATTAGTCCTCCGTCCCCTCCTTGTCATCACGTATCAGACTCTTAAGCAGCTGGGAGGCTTTTCCTGAGGCACTGAAACCGATACCTCCCCGCAGACGGGCGGGCGAGGAGCACGGGAGAGTGCCGCGCTTGCACGCAGCCGGCCCCGGCCCCGTGCTCCCTTGGGAAGGGGTGGGGTGCTGGATGCGGAGCCGCTGGAAGCAGGAGCCCCGCTCAGCCGCCGGTACCCAGCACCCACGCAGGTGTTGTTCCCTCCTCCACCCTGTTTGGATGCGCGGGGCTGGAGATACCCATCCTCGCTGGCATGCGTGAGATAAAACCCCATCGCTTGCAGGATCAGGCCCACCACGGCCATGCCGTAGGGAACCCATCCATGCCCTGTGAGGAGGAGGAGGAGGAAGGGGAAGCTATGCCTCTCTGCAGGACACCCTCCCTTGTCTCAGCAGCCCACCCGAGGGCGAGCGACTGGCACGCAGCGTGCCGGGCAGGTGGGCTGACAGTGGCGTCCCCGTGTTCCGCAGCTGTGTACATATGGCACACATGTTTCGGCTTGTGTCGGCTAGCTCTCCAGATGGCAGGAAGGGGTGGGTTGTTTTTTCCCCAGTTCTTGGTGGAGGAAGAGCCGACCACAGTCATTTCACACAAGGAGAGACTAATCCAGCCGTGTCCCTGAGCACTTAGCTGTCCCCGGCTCGCCTCCGAAGCCAGGGCCCCCTCAGAGGTGGGAGGTAGACGGGCAGCTGCCAGCACTGGGAAGCTGCCTCTTGTTGGGAGAGACGTGTCATTGCCGTTGTGCTCGCTTCTGGGTGTCATGGCCACCAGGAACAAGGATCTCCCTCTCTCTGTATCGAGCTGCTGCCTTCACCATAGGGCCATAACACTGAAGTGGGACTGCAGAGCAGATGCTCCTGAGATAGATAGCTCCTTCCCCCTAGTCTTGGCACTTGTGATCTTCAGCTACTCAGTCTGGAAGAGACTTCCCCTACCTCAGTCCCCCAAGCGTCATTTGTCCAAGCGATCCTTCTGCTGAGTCAGTGGACTCCTGAGGCTAACAGTGTAGTTCCCTGTGGAAGACACTCACCCGCACACTTTGAGATGGTGGAGATACATCTGCTGTACTTTGTTCTCCCTCTGCTGCTGCCTTTCTGGCGTCCCTCCTGGTTGCTGCTCCTGTTGCCATGGCTGGGCAGCTCCTACCCGGAGCACTGGTCTCCTGCCCTCGGCTGCCCTGGCAGGTGCTGGTCAGGGCATTCTTGCACTGCCCCAGCTGCTCCAGGACCCCCCCATAAGTGACATGACAGGTTGCCACTTCCATCCTTTTTCTCTCCCTCTCCCTGCCATTGTGGGTGGTCAACGAACCCAAACATCTCTGATGCAGAGAGAGACACAGCACTGAGTTCAGAAGAACCCGAGGTCATCTCCTTCTCCATCTGAACTGCCCTTGTGCTAGTGGACACTCCAGTTCATGACACAGTGCAACCATTCGGAGGAGACAAGATGCGACAACACCGCTGCACATCTTCAGAGCAGCAGCTATCCAGGCCAGGCCATGGTTGCAGGCACCGCTGGCTCCTCTTTTTGTCTGCAAATTCCTTTAGGCAGCAAGAGTCTCTTAGTCCAGCACATCCGAAGTGTGAAACCGAACCATCTTAATGTTTATTACAGCACGGACTTAGCCACCAGGTTTGCTCCAGGAGGCCTTGGCCAGGAAGAGAGAGTGCTCTCCACCGCTGGGCTGCAGCGGGCACCCTAGCAAACCAACTCCCACCAGTATATTGCACTCGCAGGAGTTGCGATCGAGCTTCTCAGCTGTGCTGACAGACCCTAAGGTGGCAGCAAACTCTCCCTCGATGGATGGAGACAACCACAGCAGCCTTCCTGATCTGGAGCCTGCCTAGGCTTGCACGTCTGGTTTCTCTCTGGAGCACTGCTGTCCAGCTCCTCCTCAAGGAAGCAACGCATCGAGCCACAGCAAGCTAGATTCTGCGCTGGGAGCAAATGTGTCCACAGACGTTTATTTTCCCTTGAAGTATATTGGTGTTTTTCTAAATCTTTTCACCACTGCGTTACCAGGGCGCGCTCTGCCTTAGCAGCTGACAGCCTCTCTCTCTGCACTCATGTGGGTTCTGGAGATATTTTAGGGTTTTATAGGGCTTTTTAGCTGCTGGAGTGGAGGTTTTTTTCCCCCCACTAGCATCCTTTCACTTTTTGCTGCCGGCATGCACATGGCTGCTGTGGCTTCTTGTTAAATCAGTGCAGAAAAGACCCCGCTTGCTCCCGCCGGGAGCGTGGTGGGACATCAGGAGCAGCGGCCTCAAGGCCACGGGAGGAGGTTGCATTGCTGCGGGGTGGCGTGGGGGCAAGCTGTCTGCAGGGGTTTAAGGGAACAAGCCAGGCACTAAATGCAGGCAGGACCTGTGGCTTGAGCCATGCCTTAGCCATGAGCCGGTGGAGGCTGAGGCTATTCTGGGGATCCATCATTACGTGCTCACCCTATTTGTGTGTCATCCCAAAGGCAGCTGTGGTTTGTCACCTCTGCAGGCGGGACACCCTTCGTGACCAGTGTCGCTGGCGTGTCCTTACTGCGTGGAGGGGAGGCTGAGAGCTTTCCTCCATCACCTGCTGACATCTCCCAGTCCTATTCCCAGTGATTCATCCCCCCGTGATCCCACCAGCAGGAAACCCTAAGGTGCCTTTAAAACCCAGCTCCTGAAGACAAACCGCTCTTCGAGCTCCCTGGGGGTGGCGGCCGGGCAGGGGGGTTTGGCCCTCCTCCACGGTGGCAGTTGGCGAGATGCCTCTGGGCTTCGCGAGAGCTGGAGCATCCTCCAGACGTTGCTCGCAACGTGTGGTGCCACCGCTGCGCATTGCCATCAAGCAGCACAGCGTTAACCGGAGCATCTCGGTGGTTTCAGCCGGTCCGGAGTGACGCTTACGGTTATTTAGAGCCCAGTTGGGGCAGAACAGGGCGGCACTGTGGTTTAACAGCTAAAGAAGATGACAAAATACTGGCCTGAAGCAACGCAAGGGGAGAGAAAATAAGGGAGAACCCAGACAAAAATCCTGAAAACAATGTGTGTCACCAAGAACGGGGCTTGTTTGCTCCCTTCGCTGCTAACTGATTTTATCTGCTACAAATCCCGCTCCTGTTGGGAGGTATTTGCTCTGCCTGCTGCAGCCACCCCGAGTTAACCTCTGTGTTTTCTTACGGCTCCCGCTGAAATCGGAGGAAAGAGTCCGCTTTTCTGCAGCGCGCTTTGAATCCAGCCTCCGCTCCCTGCCTTAATCCGCTCTCAAATTCCTCTCCGGGCTGCAGTCCCCATGGTGGGGAGGTGGGACACTTTACGGTACCTTGCAGCAGAGCTCGCCAGGCCCTTTGTTCCCCACCTGCATCTCCTTCGGTCCGTGTCATGTGTGTTCCCAAAGTGATATCTCCCACCCCGATCCCAGTTTGCGCTGTCCCCTGTGCCAGGCAGGGGTGCGAGCAGAGCCACGTGTGTGCTGCGGGAGGGCTGTGCTCCTTGCAGCTGGCCATGGGCTCCAGGCAGCTCCTGGGTCTAAGCAGTAATAGCAAGGGAGTGGAAGACCCCCTGGTGTCCAGCAGTGGCTGGTGACTAAAGAATCACCAAGGCCAAGCTGGGGCTGGCGTAATGCCATTAGCTCCAGTGGAGCTTGTTCTCGTATTCCCCAGGTGAATTGAACGCACTGGACCTCAGAGGTGGAGATGACCACTACTAAAATATCACCTAAAATGTGTTCCCTACTATAGTGCTTGAGGGTAGCTCCTTCTAGAGGAGATCTTCTGTGACAATGGCCCTGGGATTTCTCCTGTTATACCCCAGTAGTCCTCTGTGCAGTTATTATTTTGGGAGGTGCTTCAAAGAGCCTCCAGTAAGGTAAGAGCTTTGCTGGAGCTCAGCAACGTGGTATTTTTCATGCATGGTACTGAGAGTATGTTTTGTGTGGCCTGAGGTTGTGCACGAGGCTTTGAGGGTGCAAAATGTCTAGGGATAGTGCAGGAGGACTGTCCAAAACAGAGTGGAGCCGGGCCTGGGGCAGACTGCTGTTTGGAAGAGGTCCCTGGGGTGAACTCACCCAGCACCACACCTAGGTTTTGTTTGGAGGAAGCCAATTCATTCGCTCCAAGGAGTGAACTCATGTTTCTGCAATGCGAGCGATGGGGGAGCCAGGAGCTGGGAGGGAACCGGGAGCTGGGTTATTTGACAGCGTGGACCCACCCGAGAGACGAAGGCGCCTCGCTCGGGACCAGTGCTCCCGCCTGAGCGATGCTGCTTTTGTTCTTGTTGGCATTTTAAAGCTAGGTTTGGTCCCTGGCTGGATGCTTCACTGCCTGTGGCGAGGCTGGGTTGAGGCTTTCTTTCAAGCTGCTGTGATTGCTTTGCTAGCATGGGAATGCCCGCTCCCCACCGCTGCAGTCTGGTGGCAGAGAAACAAAAGCCTCCCACACCCATGGTATGAAATAGCTGCCCATCGCTGGCCAGAATAGAGCTCTGTGGAGCGACTGACACCATGAGGCCCTCGGATGGTCAAGGGAGGTGATTCTGCCCCTCTACACTGCTCTGGTGAGACCCCACCTGGAGTACTGCATCCAGCTCTGGAGCCCTTAGCACAGGAAAGACATGGACCTGTTAAAGCAGGTCCAGAGGGCCACAAAGATGACCAGAAGGATGGAACACCTCTCCTATGAAAAAGGCTGAGAGACTTGCTGTTGTTCAGCCTGGAGAAGAGAAGGCTCTGAGGAGACCCTATTGCAGCCTTTCAATACTTAAAGGGGGCTTATAAGAAAGATGGGGACAGACTTTTTAGCAGGTCCTGTTGCAATAGGACAAGGGGTAATGGTTTCAAACTAAGAGAGGTAGATTCAGACTAGCTATAAGGAAAAAATGTTTTATGATGAGGGTAGTGAAACACTGGAGCAGGTTGCCCAGAGAAGTGGTAGGTGCTCCGTCCCTGGAAACGTTCAAGGTCAGGTTGGACAGGGCTCTGAGCAACCTGATCTAGTTGAAGATGTCCTTCCTCATGGCAGGGGGATTGGACTAAATGACCTTTAAAGGTCTCTTCCAACCCAAACTATTCTATGATGCTATGGGGCTCTTCTCCAAAAGCACTCCCCTGAGAACTATGCCATTTATCCACAAAGCAGGATCTGGCCTTGCTGGGTTCAAACCCATGCCATGCTGCCCCAAAGGTCCAGTTCCGTGTAGTGAGTACCAGTGGCTTGGAGGAGCCATCAGTGGAAACTGGCTGTTGCTGTGCCGTGGGCAGGAGGAGGACTACTTGGGGACCAGGGCCATGCAGCAGGCTCTGCTGCTGCATGTGGGAGTAGTCTTGCAGGCAGCAAAGCTGCCTTTCTGGTAGCTGCAGGTTGCTTGGTGGCTCTGAACCACACACCGTGGTTCTCCTGGATCCTAAGTTAAGGGACTCCATGGAAGCTGTCTACTTTCATAGTGCCATTACTGCAGTTGCCAGATCCACCCACTGATGAACAGCTGCACAGAAGGGGTCTGGCAGGTCTGTGAAAGGATGTCCCAGCAATGCTTGCAGGCTTTTCCATCAAACAGCTGTATAAATCATCATCCTTCCACCTGGGATGTTAGGAGGACTCAGGGCATGTAGCTGTCAAGAGCAAGGTAGGGAAGCCAAGTCCCTTGCTGGTGAATCTGAACACACCAGCTAGCCCGTCAACCAACAATTCCCCCAAGAAGTAGGAGGTCCCATACGTGTTCACCTCCCCCCACCCAAACGGGGTGGAAAGAAAAATGCTGGCTCCAAACCCTTCCTAAGCATGCCTCACAACTTAACACATCTTGAAAACAGGTGATGATCTTCTGGACAGGGCTTTCAGCTTGTTAAGGCTGTTATTCATAGAATCACAGAATGGTTTGGGTTGGAAGGGACCCTTAAAGATCATGTAGTCCAACCCCCCCACTATGGACAGGGACATCTTTCACTAGATCAGGTCACTCAAAGCCCCATCCAACCTGACCTTGAACACTTCCAATGATGGGGCATCCACAACTTCTCTCCTCCTCCCAGTAGCTCTGCAGACTAGGGATACTTTGGGATGCTGAGAGAGAGGGGTTTCCCCTGTGCTCAGGACCAACAAGCAAGGAACACCAGCAGTCCCGCTCCCCCCAACCTGCCGCCTTTCCCCCGAGGTGCCTTAACCCCGGGAAATGCCTGACTCACCCCGGGGTGGAAGGAGTGATGTATGAAAGCCAGAACTACTAAGCACTGGACATTTATATGAACCTTCTGGAAATATTTTTGGCAGGAGGCGCAGCACAAACAATGAGACAGTGCGGTTGCGCTGTGTGTTCGGACGCAGGGAAGAGGCAGCCAAATGCTCTCCCGGGGCGGGAGGCCTGATGTGTTTTAACTCCCAGCATAAAAATAAACCAGATGAATTAGCAGGCAGGTAAATTCAGCAGCTTGTTATGGCATGGTGTGGAGGAGCTAGCTGTCAGGAGGGCTTAGCTTCCACTGCATCGCAACCACTGACGTTTCTCTGCCTTGGAGCCACCCCGTCTTCCCTGCTGTACCCAGGGGCCCAATTCTGCCCTGAGTGACCTTCATGGGGAGGGGATCTGTGCAAGTCTGTGCTGCTAACTCTCGTTTCTAGCACAGTAACAGAGAGGTCTGGACCACCAGCACCCGACACCCTTCTTTCTTCCAGCGTTTCCATGCAGCGTAAAAGAAGAGTGGACTTGGCTTTACAGATGTTATCTGTACCAGTCCAGAGGGTATTTACAGAAATTGTATCTTACTGATAAGGACAGAGCTACCTGGCCAGAAGCTCAATGGTGTGGACTGGCTTAATGCTCCTAAAGTCCATGGGATGCTCTTGGTTGTTCCCCACAGACCCGTCATGATGAACATACCCTGCCCCCTCATATGGCAGGGGTGGTTATTGTACACTCTCACCCATCTTTTTCTCTAGTTGTTGCCCAACCTCATCCCACAGTCTCCTCTCCTGTGCACTGGGTGAGAATCAGCTCCAAGACCATGTCTTTGGTGGATGACAGTGACTCTCCAGGGAGCTGCAGCGGAGCCCTGCCTTGCTCGAGAGGGCTGGCTGCGGGCCGAGCACTGCTCCGGTCAAGTGTGCAGCAGACTTCCCACGGACTTCAAAGTGAGCATCTTTGGTTTTCCAACAGTGCTGCCTCTGAATCGCAGACGTCAAGGGTGGAAAGACCTGTTAGGTCACATCCCGTCCTATCTTCCTGCCAAAGAAGGGCTCTTCTGCACAGGAATATGTCTCAAGAGCATTCATCTTGCATTGCTTCAGCCCCTGCCAGGCTGGGGATCACTGATAAGACCCATGAGACTCTGCAGAGCCCTTCACAGACACAACCAACAAACATCCTCTGGCTGAAGCTCTGGTTCCTGCTGGTCCCAGCCTGCTGCTGTGCTGATCTCCCAAAGCTGAGGATGGTGCCAGTATCCTTTCCTTTCTAGCAGACAGCTGCATTCCTTCAGATCGGTGTGAAATTTCAGTTGCAGTTCCTTCCTAATTCCTTTTAATCATTGCAAATATTGCAGGCAAGATGATGAACCGTACTGCCACTCGGCAGAAATCGGTGAGGTCAGATAAGGGAAATATTTTCATTAACTGCACAGGAACTTGAGCTCTCCCCTGGTTCCCCCTGGCGCTGAATGGACCTGCTCAGCTCCTGTCTTTGCAGCTCTCCCACCAAAGCACTGACGTCTGTTCAGCTCAGGCATGACGAGCAGGAAGGTGACAGAAGGAAAGGGCTTGGTGCTTACCAGGAACGTGACGGATGCCTGCTCACATTACCTCCTGCTGAAAAATCTGTGTAGCGCAGACCCCATGGGAGCTGGGTGGGTTACACCTGCATGGCCACACCGGTATCAGGCATTTTTCCCATTTCTAAGATGCTCGCTCTGGTTTGAGTTGGATTTTGAAGATTTCGTGGCATCCAGGTGTGTCATCGGCACCTCTCACTCCATCCTGTGCAAATCTGTCCCCTATTCCCTGCTGGCTTTATGTTAAAGAAGGGATAAAACCAAAGTTCATTTCCCCCTTGCCCCAGCTTGAGGAAGCTTTGGATCTGGATCTGACCTAAATGGCTCATTCCTTTCTCAATTTCCCATGTTTAATTCAAAAGGAAACATTAAAATGGCAGGAGCTGAGCCAAGACAGGGAGGGTTCCTACAAAATAGTTATTCTAACACTGTTACCATGGCAAAAACTCTTATCTCCTAATGTTGGTGCCCTGCACCCATCATGGTGGTATCTATCTGAGCTGCTCAAGGTGAACCTCTTCCTATGGACATATGGGCCAGCTCCAGTGTGGACTTTGCTGCAGCATGTGGGAGAAGTGTTGTGTAATCCCAGTCGAGTGTTTTGTCAACTGTGTTAGCACTGAGATCTTTCTTGGAATTTGTAGCAAACATGTCCTACAAAACAGTTCGGGTTTTATTTTGCTTCTTCTTTTCTTTTCTTTTTTTTTTTTACTAAAAACAAAACACAAAAGAAAGAGAGCAAAACAAATGAGGAAAAAATACATTAGCCTGCCTTCTTGTGTTGTAACTGGACAGCGTCTGTGCATCAGCCTCAAGGATTTTGTGGTCTATTTTCCTTCCACTCAATTTAACTTTCTTCTTGCTCTAAGTCTGAAATTATTCCCACATTTCACTGAATCCTTCCATTTTGGTTTCCATCTTGCTTTGGTCTTTCACACTGCTGTTTGATCTGGGATGTCCACTGTTCTTGTTACATCGGTATTGAAAGAGACTTGGGTGTTTCTGCTGCCTGAAGCTCTTGCTTTCAAAATAACTCTCAGCTTATTGCATCTGGGGGTCAGGTATTACGGTCTGAGGGCAAGCACCGTTGGCGGGTGCATAATGCTGGCAAAGAACTGAAGGCAAGGATTTGGAGAGAGATTTTGTTGGACAAAAAGAGGCCCTTTGTGCCATCAAACTTCAGCCATTTCCAGCTACTCCTCTGATTTACTCTGGAGCAATGGGGACTACACTTAGCCTTGCCTTTACCTGGACTGCCAGCTTTGCAAAGAGGGTCTTATGGGGTGTATGTCAAATCCCATGGAACACCTCATGCTGTTGCCAGCAGGAGGGAGCTGGACGTGGCTCTGTCCCTTTTGGGTTGGTATTACTAGCAGAGAAGTTTCTGTTCCGTGCAACTGCCACTGGAGGTCAATGCAGCAGTGACATGGGTATTTCCAGAGAATAAATAGATTCCCTGCCTCCTCAGGGATATCAGTAGTGGATGATGTGTTTAGAAAAAGGCTCTTTGAAGCTTGTTGGCTTGCTCCTAGAGAGGTTGGATACTGCTGGGCACCTCAGCTGTATTATGCAAGCCAAATGGCCCATAGGGCCAACAGCATTAAAATTCATGTGTTCATGGATAAGGGTGATCCAACTGATTGTAGTTGGTTTGGACTTCCGTAAGTATTACAGCAGAGCTCCTCCCTAGGAGCGTTTGAAGAAACTGAACAGCTTGGACAGGAGTGTGGATTAGCAATCGGTGGACAGACAGGGAACAGTGGGTAGGGAAAAAGGGCTGGTTCCTGCAGGGAGGGATGTCATGGGTGGACAAACCAGGGTCTGACTCCGAGTTTAGCCCTGCTTCGAGCAGGGAGTTGGGTTGGAGACCCCAAAGGTCCCACCACCTGAAATTGTGACTGTGTGAGCTGTGCTGCTGAGTGTGTTCATAAATGACCTGGAAAGGTGGGTGAGCAGTGAGATAGGAATTTTGCTGACAATACTCCAGCAAAAAGTGTGGATATTTGCTGAAGGTATCAAGGATAAGAAGAACTACAGAGGGACCTTATGACTCTAGGTGACTAGGTAATAATATGGTAGATGAAATATAATGTAGATAAAGTGAAATGATGCATATGGGAAAAAACACACCACATTCCACATACAAGACGGTACACCCCAGGTTGACCATTATTTCAGACAAGAGAGCCCTCAGGGTTTCTGTAGATCATTCAATGGAAATCTCAGGTCAGTGCCTGGTAGTGGTCACAACTCAGATCAGGAGTGATCAGAAAAGGTATGTTAAACAAAACGGAGAAGATCAACATCTGTTAGATAAATACACAGAGTACCCACAACATGAATGCTATGTGCTGTTCTGGTCCTTCCAGCTCCAAAAGGACATGTAGGACTAGGAAGGGTTCAGGGAAGAGCAGCAGGTGTGATGAAAGTTATGGGATGGCCTCCACACAACTGGCAGCTAAGGAGGTTTGGTCTTTACCTTCTGGAAAAGAGGCAGGAGAGATGATGGAGGACTAAAAAGGTGTGTCATGGCAGAAATTAATAAAGAGCCATTGTCCTCTCTTCTAGTACAAGAACTGGGGAATCTCAAGCGAAGGCAGTAGGAGCTAAGTTCAAAACAATTAAAAGGAGGGCTGTGTTACACAGAATGGGGAGAAGACTTTGCAAAAGGATATTGCAGGTGCTAAAAGTTGAAAGGGGTTCAGCTTACTGGACCAAATTCATGGACAAAAAGATCTATCATGGGTTGCTAAATACAGAGGAGGCACACCTGGCTGAGGTCATGGAGCTGATGTTAGCTGGAACCTGGCAGAATACTCTGGGAAACACTACATATGCCTGAGCTGCTCTGCTCCTCCCTTGGCATCTGTGTATGGCCGCTGTGGGGTTTGTGGAAGGGACGAACCTGTCTTACCTTATGTAAAGTCAGGGACCTCTATCCAGGGATCAGCCTGCCTTTTTGTCTCTGTGGAGAAAAGAGAAGCTGAGGCATAAGCATGGCAAGAAGCGTTAAAAAATCTCCAACCATAAGCAGACTGAGACACTCTAGAGAGATGAGGAGGATGGAGACTGGTGCAGAGGCAGATGGTAGAGGGACATTGAGGCATCCCAGTGATTGATGTAGTATGAAAACCTAGATTGACGGGCGGTCAGACAGCCTGAGTGGCTAGGATGGATTTCAGATAAGTGCCCAGCTCCAGTTTCCCATAGGCAATAGACTCCTGTGCATTAAAAGATGAATGACCTTTAGCAATTTTGCAAACTAGTGAACAGGGCCACCAAGCCTATTGAACTCAGAAGAAGATCTCTCTTTAAACTAGACGTTTCGAAGTTATATGCCTAAAATTGAGCATGTACGTAGTGTTTTGCTGGATGGTGATCGAAAAGCTATCAAACCTTCTGCAGCAGGAAATGTATACTGTTCAGTTATTTAGACTCATGCTGTTTAGTTTGAATTGTTTGAATGTGTCACATTACACTAGAAATTTTCAAGGGTAAAGAAGTAAATCACATAAGATGTGGCCAGGGCCCTGAACCAGGCTCTGGTTTGGTCTCTTCTGGGAGGTGAGGAACAGTGATGGGGTGTTTCAGCAGGTAGGAGTTACTGCCTCTGGGTCCTGCCTCTACAACGGCATTGTGTTTTTGCATGGGCTGGAAGTCATGGTCGATGCTGTTTGAGAGCAAAACCACCAGGCTGTGATTTATTTGCTCATACCCCCCTTATTGCCTTATCCTGTAAGACCTGTGGTGGCATTGGAGCTACTTGCGGGGAATAAGGGACTTAAGACGGGTAACTGGGTGGTGTGGGGGTCGCAGGTTTCTGAGAAAAACAGGGCCTCCGAGAAGCGAGCTGAATGGCAGGCAGACATCCCAGGCCATATCCTGCCATCGTGTTTTAAGCAGAACTGCCCCGCTGAAATCAAGAGGCTTCATGCTGCTTTCATCCCCATGGAGATCAGTGGGGGAGTTCTTAAAAACCTGTTGGGACCATATGTTCTTTTATCACTAGAGTTCCTATTTGTGTTAAAAACTGCTAAGAAAATAACTTACAGTTGTTTTGTCATGCTTCAAGCAAGATATTTTGTTTATCTGGCCTAATTTTTTTTTTTTTTCCCTGTTACCCCTTCTAGGTTCCCTGCTATTCTTATGGTCAAAAGTTGTCCAAACTGGCCATCTTGAGAATAGCCTGTAACTATATCCTTTCCCTGGCCAGACTAGCAGACCTGGATTACAGCGCTGACCACAGTAACATGAGCTTCTCTGAATGCGTGGAGCAGTGCACTAGGACCTTACAAGCAGAAGGAAGATCTAAAAAAAGGAAGGTATGTTACAGCCTCCTGCCCCCTCGCCCCCTAAATAACGGTAAAAGTTACAAAAAGGGGAAAAAAGGAAAAAAAAAAAAAAAAGAAGAAAAAATTCAAAGTGGTTTCCTTCCTTTCTCAACCTCTTGAAATTTTCCTAGCTTTTTTATCCCTTGCCTTTCTCTCTTGCTTTTTCTCCTCCATCCGTCTGATCTTGTAATAACCGCATTCCTCTCTAATCAAAAGCTTTTCTCTCCTCCCCGTCCTCCGCACTGGGCTCTTCCTCTCGTTAGTCGCCCATCGTGTGTTTTCACACGAGCATGATCCTATTAGAGTCATCTCGGGGCTGTTATTTGTTAAACCAAACCAACCTCGAGTCGCCTTTTGGAGCCCATAAAACATGGTCGCCCGCCTGTGTTTTCTGTTTTGTTTAATCTAACACTTATCTCCGAGAAAAATCACCCGACAACAAAAAAAAAGTAGCTAATGGAGACGTTGTATGTATAAACACATTAGTAAGATGTATGACCTGAAGGACATGTGGGTATCTTGAGGAAACAACGTTAAATCTAATTATGCCTTGCATTCCTTTAGGTTACTTAACACTGAACCAATTAGGTGAAATCATCGTCAAGTGGTGGGAGGAGGAAGCGGAGCGTTCTGCCAGTTTTCCTCTCGGAGAGTGACATGGGTGAATTAAAGGAGTGATTGATGTCTTTGTTCGGGCTTTTATGACAAAAAGAGTTTTGTAAACTTGAATTGAACTTCCCCCTGCTTTCTGGGCTCGCTTGTCAGGCGGGATAATAAATCAGCGGGATTTTAATGGATGAATGGGCAGCTAAGCTGGGGAGCAGGCTCCTTCCTCGGTGTCGTTAAGATCTGCCTCCGATCCGGGCAGGTTTCCTCACTTTTCCTCCTCTTTAGCCCAACAAATCATCCTGCAGCAATTCAGTTTATAAATAAACACAATAGCACACTCCCTGTCGCTTCCTCTCGCTGTCACGGGCTGTATTTATGCCCCCGGAGCAGCAGTGCCAGGCGGAGACGCGGCACCGCTCACCCACGGCTGACAGCACCGGCTGCAACTGGGAGGTGCGGGGGGGAGCTCCTGGGCACAGCCCGAAATTGGGGGTTCATCGTGGGGCCCGTAGTGCCGCAGGCAGTGGTGTCCCCACTGATGTGATGCCACCAACCCTACGGCGAGGTGAGAGTTGGGTGTTGGGTCCCCTCCCCAAGTCAAGATGGGGGAGAAGAAAAGGATGAGCATCCTTTTGGGGGCTTCAGCAGATGGCTAGTTGGGTCTTAGGTCCCCTCTCCAAGCTGAGATGGGGGGAAGAAGAGGATGAGCATCCTTTTGGGGACTTCAGCAGATTACTAGTTGGGTCTTGGGTCCCCTCTCCAAGTCAAGATGGGGGAAAGAAGAGGATGAGCATCCTTCTTGGGGCTTCAGCAGATTTCTGGGCTGGTGTTCAGGCTTTGGATGCCTGATGGGCTGAGACCCATTGTCTTGGCTTGTGCAAACCAATGCAAGCTTAAAGACAGAAAATACAGAGCCAGATTTCAAATGGCTCCAAATCTCAGGTTGTTCACATCTGAGGGTTAGAGCCAGGCCCATCCTTAATTAAAAAAAATAATTAAGAATTAAAAGCCTTCCATTTACGGTGTTTGTTCTCTAAAGTTTGCTCTGGAGCAGACATGTGGAGAAAAGCCCGGAGCCCATTGAGCGCACGTGAACAATGGAACTCTCACGGGGCTTCAACACATCCTGCCTCCCGATGGGCCACCGCCAATCGGCAGAAACAGCGTCACCAGGAGAAAATCTGCCTTTTCTCCACATTCTTGAAGGACATCCACCCTAACCCTTCTCCAGAGGCCCTCTCCAAAAAGAAAGCTGGACTTTGTTCCTGAGGCAGGGTATAAAGTCTTGGTCCCTGCTCTGCCTTGCTTTTCTTTCTGGAAAGTGTCTGGCAGATGCATTTCTGCTATTTGGGAAAATCCAAGTTTAGGGCAGCCTAAGAGCCTGTGGATTGCCCTGGCCAATAGTTATCATTTTATTTCCAGCAGTATTTGCTCAGGTGACAGCAAGAGCACATGCGGCTGATGTTGAAGCCAAAACCAGTAGGTACCACTAAGTAACAGCAGTAATTCCCAGTAGATAGGAATGGGGATGCAAAGCCTGGGTTGGGAGGACTCATCTTGGTATTGCTCTTTCTCCTTGAGCCAAGGAAATCGATGGCATCGTGAGCACGAGGGAGGGAAATGCCGTTGTCAGAGGGAAATTATAGATCCGGGACAGCTGTGCAGGGAAGATCCGAGTTCTGGATGTCAGGTGGTGTGAAGGGATGTCTCTCCTGGGGGGTCTCGCGCGGGCGGCTGGATGAGGATACAATGGCTTGGCCCAAAATCACCGCGCCCTCATTAATTTTGAAATCGGCATGTTTTTCTAAGATGTGTGTGTTTTTAATCAGGTCTCCAAAACCACTGCTCGCTGAGCAGTTCCTCTGAATTATCAACTTTGGGGTGGTTGTTATATTTTTGTTGTTGTTGTTTTTTGAGTTTCCTTTTTTATTCTCTCTTTTTAAAAAAAAACAAAAATCACAGCAAGCCCAAGCACAGACCTCCACTCCTTGAACTGTACATTTGGGTCCACAGAACCCTTATCTCCTGTCATCTCCATTTTATTGAGTCTCTGCCTCTATCGCTTGCTCTCTCAGCTCTCCTATTGCGATGTGCTATGGCATCGTGAGCTTTTCACACAAAAAAGTAGCTGGTTGGAGTTTGTTTTGGCAGGCAGGAGCTCCAGATGTTGCATTTGCTGGTTGTGCATTGCCTTTTTCTTTGTTTTTGAGGGTGAATTATCTGCTCTCCCTAACGTTAGGTTGTTGTTCAAACTTTGCTGTTGCAATAGAAAATTTAAGGGGTGGTTTTTCCCCCCCTTTTCACTCCATTTTATTAATTAGAAAAGTTGGCTTTAGCCTTTCAAACTTGACTAGGAAAAAAAAAAACACTTTCCAGTCCTAACTACAGTTATACAGTGATTTTAGTTGTTGCAATTGAGACTTGACCGAGGGTGTTTGGTGATGGGAGATCTCATTTATAAGCAGCATAGAAGGTAATTGAAGGGCTTCAAATGCCTTTTCGTTTTTAAAAAAAAAAAAGCTTCATTGGGGAGGGGGGGCAGGGTGAATTCTGGTGATAGTCTTCACTTTTTAAAACTGCCTTTTGCTTGGTTATACAAGCAATCCGGACTAAGCCTTGCCCTTCACCATGCACACAAGAGTTGCACCATGTCAGAGGTTTGGGTTGTGACACCCTCGTCAGAGCCCCGAGTCCTGCTGGGGCCACACTGATGTCCTGGGAAAAGGGGGGATCCAGCCAAGAGCATCCTCTGGCAGCGCTGAGGACGTGCCAGCGAAAGGAGGTGGATCAGAAAGGGGAGTCCAAGTTTCCTCATCCCTGGTGTACCCTGTTTCTACACAGGACATGATCTTGAGTGGCCGGAGGTCATCTGAAAGCCTCACACGGATTTTGTAGGGTTTCGGGTCCAGCCTTCCGTTGGCACAGTCTCTTTTTACAGCCTTTTCCCCCCAGGGCCAAATTCTGGTGTCCTGCAGGAAGGCGGCATTATGGCTCAGGGTAGGGTTAGGGCTTTAGGGTGCATGGCCGGGTGCTCTCCCTGGAGATCGGTGTTTTTGTGGGTGCAGAGCTGTGCACCGCCAGCCCCGCAGGCTCTGGCCCCCAGGGCGATGGGGCAGACCTTACCTCCCCACCAGGCAGCACAACCACAGCCCTTGGGTCTACAAAGGGCAGGATCCAACCGCTAACGTATAACCTATACAACACACCCAGCACGAACAGAAAACCCCGAGCGCTAAAAAAATACCCAACCCAAACTCCCATCGCAAGGTTCATTTTCTTTTCCTTCCCATCCCCTCTTTGCTTTTGATTAGCCCTCGTGCTAGGCAGCAACATCGCCGCAGCCATGGGAGCTAAGCCGGAGCGGGGAGGGATGGGTGAGGGATTTTTTTTTTTATTTTTTTTTGCTTCATCCTCCTCCCCCCGCCCCGTCCCAGCTCTTCTGGCAGTCGCAGACTCCAGATGTTCGGAGCGCGAGCTGGGAAGTCCTGCTGGCGCCACTTGGGGCAGAGGGCAGGGGAAAGGCACGCGAGCTGGAACCCGGAGTACTCAGTCACTGCAGGACTTGGCGCATTCCCCAGCTCGCTGCTGGCACATTCCCCGGCTCTCTCCTGGCCATCTGTTCCAAAAAAACACTTTCAGAACCTCATCATCACTCAGGATACAACACTGCGAGCAGCTGTTAGCGAGGCAGAAGGGGGGGGGG
>VZTL01032320.1:0-37291 GCA_013400535.1 Scopus umbretta
GAAGGTGAAATTAAAAAAAAACCCAAATTTAAAACATGTGTTATTTATTACAATTTGAAAGGCAAAATTTACCTGAGGCTGTGTTCCTCGTGCTCCCAACTCTTATCACTGACTGTGGTATCGAGGTACCATTTTTACAAGCAAGTAGGGATGCCCCTAAAGCACCTGTGATAACAGTCAAGGAGGGACTTGAATTTTTCAGTCTTACCAAGTCCTTAGAGGTGTGGGTGTCCGGATCAGCCTGTCGGCTGCTGAATGCCCAAATCTATAATTAAAAATCATCTTTGAAACTCAGAGGGCTCCTGAGGTGCTCTGTAGGCAGACTTTGGCTGCCTGGGCTCCCCCCAAGCTGGCGGGCAAGCTGCAGGCAGGAGAAATGCAAGTCGGGGAGGGTTTCGTCCCGTGGTTCACCCCAGCTGTATGCACAGAAAGCCAAGCAGTGCGGTGACAGGCAAGAGGCAAAGTTAAATTGCATGTCAGTTAGCATGAAATGCTTAAATAACTATTTTAATATGTCTGAGATAATAGCTGACTTTGTCTACAAGTGCTATGCAAGACATTGCAAAAGGCAGCTGGGTGCTTTTCTATGTAGTATAACGAGCAGAGGCACAGAAATTTGGGTGGTGTGGGTTCCACAGGTTCAGCACAGCCAACAGCCTGCAGAACTGCTTTCCGACTGAAGGAGAAGTTATTTTCTGTGTTACTTTTGATTCAAGAGTTGTATTTGGCCTCAACATGGAAGCAGAGCTAAAGAAAGAGCAGGGCATTGCTAGCTAAAATTTTATGCTGCTTTTTTTTCCCCTTAGGAAACAATTCTCCACTCTGTTTTTCTTTTCTAAAGTGCAATGGGATTAGGACTGCTCAGTGGAGAATTCAGCATGGCGGAAGGATGGGAAGATTTCTGAGATGGTTCGGATGCTGCTTCCACCAAGTAGAAGGGATGTTGTACCGAAATTGTTGATTAAAACTGAGACCTCATATGGGTTATTTTATTGGAAAGTCAAGAAAACAGCCACTGATTTTTTTTTTCCCCACAAATATAAAGCAGAGATCCTGTGTAAGAGGAGAGAATGTTAAAATAACCAAGCACCAGAAGGGCCTGCAAGAAAAAGCCTGATCTTATAGCAGAAAGAAACTGTCAAAAGTTTTAAAAGAAATTTTATGAAGCCACACTTAGGGTCATAGAATCATTTAGGTTGGAAAAAACCTTTAGGATCATTGAGTCCAACCGTAGGGCTCTATATTTCAAACCTATGACCATTTTGAAATCGAAATAATTACTCTTCAATTATTTGCTCAAAGTAGCTTTATGGTCAGGAAAACCCCCATTGCTTTTATCCCACTTTAAAAAATATATTCCATACCATTCTGAAATCCCAAAAGACAATAAAAGATACCTGGATTTCTGATGTTTAGATGTATTGGAATGAGATGCAAGTTGCTGGGTTTTCCCAGCAGTTTTATTCTGGAATATTTGAATAACTCAACTGTGGACCAGGTGCTTGGGTTGCATGTGTGAAGTGGGTACGTGGTCACTATGAGGTGGACTTGCGACGTTGCTGCATTCCCTGTGCATGGCTTATCACAGCTGAACATCATGGCCCCAGTAAAACCAACCAAGAGTTTGCCGGTTACTTCAGTGGAGCCAGAATTTCATCCCAGGCCGGGAGCAGCTGACAGAGAGTGCCACGGGCTGGTGACCTGGAGCAATTTCAAGTCAGTGACGCAGAAGCGAAAAACCTCCTTGCCACATAACTGATCTCATCAGCAGCCCAGGGTACCCAGACTCCACGCTGGATTTTCTACCGAGTTTCCATTCACGTTGCAACTATGTAGATGATATGTTAAGGCATTATTCTTAAAAAAGTAAAGAATTAATTTCTTTGAGAGATGGGCGATTTGTAGAAGACATTTGTGTAATTTTGCATTCTAAATGTGATTTATATTTATAAATAAATTTGCATAAAATCTCCAGCTCTCGATGTCATAGTTCTATTTTATCTTTAATTCAGATGCTCAAGAAATGTAAATTATTTTTACAGCTAAATAAAAGCTATACAAAGCTGCCAGGAAAGAATAATGAGATACACATTGTGCCATGCAGCCATGATAAATCCAGCAGCACCATGGTTACAGTCAAAGTGTGAGGCCATCAGCAACTAGGGAATATCAGTGCATATAGATTCCTCTGACTAGATTTAGCAAACTAATCCTAACTGGGGAAGCTCATGACACTAGGTCAGCAAGAGAAAATATTTACCTGAAAGATGGACAGGCACCTAAAATAAGGAGGAACAGTCGGTTTATATGGCGAGGGTTTATTATAGATTACAAAACATCAGCTGCAGTTGGGCAAGGCTCTGCATATATGCTCTGCAGAAATACAGATATCAGCATCCCTATAATGTGGTAAGGTTTGAAAATTATTGGTGGGCTTGCAAACGATAGCATGGGCTTATAAAAGACGGCTTGGCCGTGAGGTGAGAAGGTATATTTGCATCCCCTTAGACATTGTGGTAAAAGGCTCCGGTGCCACAGCTCTGGGTTGACTAATAGCTTAAGAAATGTGTTTCTCTCATTAGGAATTAACTCAAACATGAGGAGGTAATTATACCAAATGAGGGTGTGAAGAGCCTCAGCTGATGGTAGTCTGATGGTAGGAAAGTAAATAAAAGGTGCACTGAGGCCATATGGCCCTCTCCTGTTGAGGAGGCTTAAGGGATAAGTTGCCTGGGCTTTCAAGAGGACAAACCTTGTTTCCCATTGCTTCCTATTACCGATGCAGGTAGGTCTCCCCGTTCTCTGTTTTTGCCTTGTCTCCAACTATGTTTCCCAGTAATACTTGTTCTTTCAGTGTGCATTTTTGCTGTTTGCTGCTGGAAGTGTCTTAATCCACCCTGCTCTTTAAAGTTTACATACAATGAATTAAAGCTGATATGCACGGCACTGCTGACTTGTTGCTATTCCCTGTTTGCTGAATTACAGTGCTCTTGCTTTAATTAAACTCAGTATTGAGGTCAGACAGCTCCAAGAGTGGCTTCCCAGGAGCTCGGTGACTGCTCCAAGGCTCTTTGCAGGAGGAGGCACACAGATGACCAGGCAGTAATGAAGGGGTGCATTCAGTGTTTTCTGGATGGCCAACCATGTAGGATGTTTAGAGGAAGCAGCTGTGGTGAGGTCTCCTGCAGTGCTTAAATTTTGCAGAATCTGTTTGCTCTAGAGCTGTCACTATCAAATTTTATTCTGTGGCAAAGTGTAGGGGGTGTATAGCAAACCTTGTGTTTTGGACTCTGCTGCTTTTCCCCTTCGGGTTTCCTCTTCCAGACAAAAGAGAAGCAACAGCTTTGTGATAAGTTTTATACTGGCACCAGACAGGAGACTGCACGATGCTGAGCGCCTTGTCAAGAAGGTGCTGAGCCTGTGAAGCCCTGTGGGTTTAAGGGCCGCTGGGTCCTCAGCATCCTGAAGAACTGAACCCTGTGACGCTCAGTTTTCCCACGCGTGTGGACAACAGTTTGCAATGAATAGGGACAGCCCAAAACTTGAGCCAAAAGAAACGCTTTGTTTGGCTGAGTCGGGGCAGTGAATGCACGCGCATCTCGGAGAGCGTGGACAGGCCTGTTGACTCCTAAGGACCACTCATGTGCCTTAATTGAGTATGTGCATGAATGCTTAACTGGTTGGGATCAGCATAAACATCCCTGAATGTCAAGCTCTCTACTGTGTCTATTTTGTAAAGCTAATGGCCACCAGGCATTAAAAACCTGGTTCTGGTCTTTGGAGATGCTGAGGCATCTTATTTCATATTTTTAAAGGTGAATGCCTTCACCTTAAAATAGAAGTCTTTATTCCAGAGATGTTGGAGCATAGAAAAATGGGGAGCTGTAAACTCAATGTCCTTGGAAGCTTAGGATTTTTTTTAAATGTACATAACTTAAAAAAGGAACCAAATAATGCTGCTTAGAAACATTTAAAAACAGAAAATCATGCTCAGCAGACAGCTCTTATAACAAGGCTCTGCCCAGAGTGAATTTTTATGCTTGAGTTATAAACCCTTGAAAAATGGGGATCCTAATGCAAAAGCTGACACAGCTTTAACTAAAGCAGCTCTAGTAAGTGCTGCTATAATTATTTGCTCATTAATTACGAATTTTGCAAGACACGAGAGTAACACAAATTGGAAAATAGGAATAATTATCAGTAATAATGCCACAGAAGCTGGACACATTGAAAGTATCTTCCTCTTTAAATTTAATAATAGCAAGACAGCTAGGAAACTAATAAGAAATACATAATTGAAAATTAACCTTGCAAATCTGCTGTTAATAAACCATGGTAGTCTTGCATTACAATAATTTTACAGAGCCCTTAATTTGCATTTGAAGTGTTATTCCAGGTAATACTTTGTGTGTTCACAACAATTAGTATGTCTTTGAATTAAAACAAAAATGCGAAGGTAGGATTTAGTATAGCTAAAGAGTACAGAATAATATATACTATAGTTTTTAGTAGCTCAGAGCTCAAATGATTGGGAACCAAACGCACAATGGTGATTTTTGTGCCTGCTGTTATGCCTGAATGCTGTTTTGTTGTTGTTGAATTCGAGTATTGTAGTGTTTCGTGCTTTCATCCTTAGCTTGTGTAAATATACCAGTTGGGCTATTGGATCGCTTGCACTGTCTCATCCTCGGAGGTGTGAGGCTTTGATTACTTTGGGGGCGCTTGAAAACATTCAGTGTGTTGGTAACAGGTAGCGTGTGACCCTTGAAATACTCTGCTGCAGTGCCTGCTTTTACCATCGTGTTTGAGTGGTTTTAATGGATCCAACGGGGGCAGGCTGCTGGAGGCACTGGCGTTGGCCAAGCAGAGCAAGTCAGCGTTGCCTGTAGCTTAACGGCAAGGTGCGGCTCTACTGTAGGTTGGCACCTCGTGCCCGACGTTTGCCCGTGGCTCTCCATTCAAATGGAAATGGTACTTCCTTACAGATGCTTTATATCTGTTGCCAGTTAACAGAAGTCTATAAAAATCTGTTAAACCAATCAATTTGCAAGTAAGGATGAAGAGAACAGTTTAGTCAAAACTCCGACCGAGTCAACTGCTCTTGCTAAATATCTCCCACTCCTAAAATAAACCTGATGCATGCTGTTGCTTCCTTCTCTTGTTCGGTCACAGAAAACCTGCACGTTTGTGGCCAAGAAGTGTTTGAAAATTTTGGAGCTCATATCTTCCAAGCTTGGAGTCCTCAGCTGAAAAAAGAGGATAGATTGCAACAAAGAGGAATGTCCCTGACTGCAGGCTTGTGCTTATATTGCAATGTTAATGGCAGTGGAGATATATACAGGGTTTCAAAGTTGTATATGGCCAAGCAGCTTAAAAGAATAAAAAAAAAAAAAAAACAAAAACCCAAAAAACAACCCGGAGACCTACAGTGTTTGGCATCAGAGAGGAGGAACATTCTACACAAACAATTGGGTTAAGAGTGTGCACTCCAAACAGTGTCTCTGCACAATTCCAAACTCCATCGAGGGCTGCATGTAAAATGTTGGCTTCTTTGTGCAAACCCACAAATCCTAGGGAAAAGGCCATTAGGGGTCAGCAATTCAGCTGTTTGTCTGTTCACTTTATGTAAGAGGTTAGCAGCAGTATGCTTTTTGTCCAAAGCCAGCAATAGCAGGAACAGCTTGTTTCTGAAAAGGCTGTGGCTCCCCTAGTAGTGATAGAAGAAGGGGTCCTGAAATAAACCTCGAATGTGGATAGTCTTTGATTTGACCTTTTGTCCATTTATTTGGCTATAAGCGTATGCTCAGCACAGCATTTGAGTCCTGTCACTCCCTTCCCTAACAGCCTATATAGCTCAAGCATCACCAACATGGACATTTCTTCCTCCATTTCAGTGTGCTTTGGGAAATTTGGAAAACATTGCAATGTGGGACAATAAGGCATTTTGGTTGCCCAAGCTCTTCTACCAGTGGAGCTCCAGCTGTCTGGAAAAGCAAAACTCCCATCCCCTTGCAGCCTCTGGGTGAAGTCCCAACAACATTGCAAACCCCAGTGGCTTCAGCGTGCGGGAGAAGAGGATGGCAACATCCCCCTTCAAAGGCCTTTGAAATCATTTTTCTTTTTTGTATTTTTTTTTTTAAGATGTAAACTGGCTTTAAAATCTCTTCTGTTTTGGGGGCAAACCATGGAAAGCTCTGAAAGCAGTGGAGATGAGCTTATCTGCGTGAACTCAGTGTGGCCATGTCTGACTTGACATGTGCTGATGTGAAGAGGGCTTCACTTGGTCTGTGAAACTTTGTTGTGGAAATGGAGCAGAGTGAGGATGGGGATTCCTCAGCTTAACCCTGGTCAGGATGTAACCACTGCATTTGTGAATGTAAGAATTAACAGCATGGAGTTAAGTGATGAGCCAGCGAAGGACTGTTGAAGACTATTTAGATGCAGCTTCCCTCCCACGTGTGTCTGTGGGCGCTGTTGTGGGTCCTGTTGGCAGTTCGTTGCAAAACCAGAGCAAGTGCTGGGGCCATGCTGGATTTCCCATGGGAGCCCAGAAGCTCAGCCAGCCTCCCAGCCTGAGAGAGGCACTGAGCAAAGCTTTTGGTGTGAGCAGAGGCATGTCTTGGGTCGAGGAAGCCTTGAGAGCTGAATGGATGAAGAGGAGCAGGGAGCAGGCAGTTGCTGCTCCATCCTTGAGAAAAAGGAGATGGAAAATACCCTCTCCTCTGTCTGAAAAACAGGAGGTTCTGGGAGAAATGGGCCTCTTAATGATGCTCCTGAGGCAGCCTCAGCCAGTGATTCCCGATCAGTATTCTGTTCACCTCTTTCTCAAGGAAAGACATAAAGGAGCAACTTAGCCAAAAAGAAGCTATTTTTAGAAGGTGGAGAGATGATTTTTTTCCCCCCTAACCATTCTGCTGTTATTTATGTTGCGTAGTTCTCGAGTTATTTATTTCAGTGGGAGTTGATGCAAAAGTGGGACGGTGTTTAATGTGTGGAAGGATGGCAAAATCCATCCTACAGCTGTCCTTGCTATTTCAGGGCTGGGCTTTGATAGTCTTTCCAACCTACAAATTGGATGGCACTTTTTGGACATTATCAAAGTGTTGCTGATTGCAAGGGGTGTTTGTTTTCTCCAGTCTCAGCTTCCAGCGCGCTGACCATGCTTCTGCAGTTTGTCACTGCAGTATATTTTAACCTGCCACTTAACTCACCCATACACATTTTTAAAACACTAAAAAGCAACTGATAATTCAACGTGCGCTCCGAGGTAAAAATAAAAAATGTTAATACTTCATCGATCGAAGCTAATGTATGCGAAGGGGGCTCTGCTCGCGACTGCAGCAAGGTATAGATGGTGACATCATTGAGCACGAGCTCTGCCAACCTGAGTTAGGGTTGGAATGACAATGGAGTGATTTAACTATTATGATCTCACTTAATATTTCATACTTAAAATGCAGCCTAACCTGTAATTCAGGGTTATATGAAGAACACATTGTAGAGTTGTTTCAGAACAGATTTTGACACAAACTTTGCAGTTAAAGGAAATGTTTGAGTGACATACACACTACATATGCTGTTACTTTGTAAGGCTGGTGGAAATCTCTTCAGAAAGGAAAATTTACTGTGGAATGTTTTCTATTTTCTATATATTTATGCATGTACAAACGCATGCACACAAGGGAGAAAAAAATCTGGAATGTTGTCTTAAGCTTTCTGATAGAAATCATCACAGGAGAAGAAAATCACTTGGATCAAATAAATATAGCCACAGTTTTTAAATCCCAAATGTCATTATCCTCACAACTATGACAACAACAAAATAACGTAGACACGATGGGTGATGAGTTAGAACTTTTAGTATCAATTTTGGTTTCCATCCTTTTTTACAGAAACAGTGCTAAAATGAGCTCACATTCGGGGAGGGAGGTATTGCAGCTGGTCTGAAAAAGCATCAAGTAAAGCAGCAGGAAAAGAAAAGCCAAGCCTGTTTTCCTTGATGCTTTGGCTCCCCAGGTGTGCAGCTGATGGGGAGGACGTGCTTCCCCTCTCCATGCCTCAGTGCCAGCCTCTGTAGGTGGAAGTCTTCAGCTTTGCTCGTCTAAGCTTTTTTCATTATCTGTATGTGAATTAGAATAACAAGCTTTTCCTAGTTTAGTGCATGGTGAGGAGAGGTAGAGCTTAGGCTGAGCGTGATGGGGAACAGTATCTAAGCTAACAACGCCTGACCTGTAGCACAGCCTGACAAAAGAGCAAATGGCGAGTGGTAGCCTTCCGGTCAAAACTGTATAGACAAGATGTTTACATTTCTTTAGGATGAAACTCAGTGGGCATAGGAGGGATTAGCTGCTAACCTTGGCCACTGCAGTAGGAATTTGGGGCAGACAAGCCAGGAAAAGCTTTTCCTATTTGTGTGGGTTTAGCCAGTCTTCTGGCACTGTACCTAAGAGGTCTATGGCTCTGTAAACATGAGATGGTTGTGGGGATGATGCCAAACTGGGGAAAGTAGTCAATAAATCGAAGGGCAGCATTGCCCTTCAACACTGTCTTGGCAGGCTGGAGAAATGAGCTGACAAGCCTCATGAAGGCCATCACAGACAATGCAAAGCCCTGCACCTGGTTTAGAGTAACTCTGTACAACTGTACAGGCTGCAGTCAGGCCGAGGAGCAGCCTTGCAGGTAAAGACCTGGGGGTCCTGGTAGAAAAGCTGAACATGAGTCACCAGTGTGTCCTTGCAATGAAGAATTAAATACTCAAAGCTTAGATGGAAGAGGCTCCGTCGTTGGTTGGCCCCGTTTTCAATAAGGAGTCCAACCAGAGAGCCTTCAGAAACCCCTTCCAAGCTAAATTATTCCATGATTAGTTAACAGAGCCCCTATGCAACTGCCTTTAAAAGACAGGAAGGAATAATTTTTGGGATAAGTTTTTCTCTAGGAATGTGGTATTGTTTGCACCTGCATTTCAATTAAGTCTAAGATTTAAGAAGATTTATTCTTGACCTTAAGGGTTGGTGTTGCTGCTCCTTTTTGTAGAGAAAAAGGGCAATGAGTATCCCAGAAAGAATGTGGTCAAGTCCTGAATCTGCAAACTGTCCTGTTGTCTGGGAAAATGGCTTTTCTTCCCCTTCTAAGACTGTCATGTTCTGTGTCATGAAGGCTGGTCTGGTTGCTCATTGCTGGAAACCAGCAGCCCCTATGTCAAAGCACTTTTCAGTGGTTACTCAGCGTGTCTGAGGATGAGACATTTTGTATTTATGGAGGAAGGGTAGATTTCATTGGGTAAAGGTTTTTGCACCCATGTTTGAAAATGTTTTGCAAAAACATTTTCTATGCCAGTGGAATGACCTTGGCACTGCTATAAATACCTTTCAAAAGCAATCATTATTAGTTCAAGTGTTTAAAATACAGTAGCATAAGGAGTATTCATCTATATGAGTCTCTCAGCTGAGTTAGGAAAAGAAAAGGAAGGGGGGGTGCAAATCCAGAATTCTAGAATTTTTAGTTCAGTTAAATGTTACTTTAGGTTTTTTCAGTCCAGAAAGAATTCTGAGTGTTCCTTACAGCTAATAGAAAAAATTATGGTGTGTTTTTTTTTTTTTTAATCCGAATTAGTTTAAGCCACTAGAAAAACATCCTTTGTTCCTATATTGATAGAAACCCAGTATTCTCCTTTCTTCCTGTTTGGCCTCCCTTGCCCTGGATGCAATGGGAGTAAACACAGTAGAAGGATTTGTGTTACCAGCAAAGAAGAACAATCGCAGCAGTGTTTAAATTCACAAGGTTTGAGGATTGTAATTGGAGTTTATTTGAGGGTGGGGGGGAAATGTTTATCCTACTTCATTTTTAGAGGCTCTCTATTTGCATTATCTGTGCTTATCGCAAACAGACAAACGTTTTTTTCCATATAACAGAAATATTTCTGATTCTATTCCAAAAACAGCCTAGAAGCCGTGAGATCCCAGGAATAGGTTTCTCCCTCTAGTGGCAGCAGAAGGGAAGATACAGAGCTCTCAGATCGGGTAGTTTCACTTTTTTTGGGAAAGCATATGAGGTGAAAGACCTGCTGTTTGTTTGCAGCTTCAAAGAGCGATTCATATGGCACAAAATAATCTGCAACTTCATTGTTCTCCTTAGTCATTGAAATACTTGCAAAACCAAGATACCAAAACAAGGATGTTTCTCCAATTTTTAAAATGACCTTGAGGCTCAAAGTAGAACTGAGGCAACTTGACAAACATAAATGCTAATGAGTTTGGTGTCCTACTCTTTCCTCTCTCCTGTGGGGAGAACCAAGGAGCAGACACTGTGCTTGGGAGTAACTGCTAGAGCTCGCTCAGCATCCATCCCTGCAAATAATGCCTAGCACTGGGTAGCCTCCAGAGAGGGAGGGACAGGTGATCTTCAGAGAATTGCCTTGGTGACTGCTTGAATCTCGTTTGAGGCTACCATGCTAGTTTGACGTGTAAAATGTAAACCCATGCCTGTTCTCAATGACTAAATTACCCCTTGTGCCTTTTCAGGAAAGACACATTGTCTTACAGGAAAGACAAAAAAAACCATACTGTGTCTAAAGGTGGAAGAGCCTGACCACAGCCTGTAAGTCAAATAACAAGCACAGTAAACCAAATCTACCACTTCTGTCCTATTTCTGCTTTCCACCTCCTGTTGATGCCTTCTTCTGAGAAGAGCATAAGCCCACTAATATTTGTTTTAGACTTTGGCAGAAAGGTTGATCTGTGGAGGGAGGCTGGCTGAAACACTTGATCCCCAGATGGCTTCTGAATCTCTGTCAGTTTTTTACTCCCCAGGACTCAGTCACTGCTGCTTGTGAGTCTATTTCATGAAAGTGTTACTTTAATAGAAGAGATTATGTGAATGAAAGGAGAGGTTGAAACCTTAAAATCAGGGAGAATGGTCCCTCAAGATGTATAGTGCTGAAAATACTGTTTAACTTAAAGGATGTGGGCTGTTTTCAAAAGAAAATGCACTAAGACATCCCAAATCCGCCTGTGGCTGGGGTGCAGGTGGTGGTAGACACCAAGTGGTGGAGGTTACCTTCATCTGATGTGGGGCAGTAGCAGAGGTGCTCCTTGCTGGGCTGAAGGTAGCATGTGTGCAAGCTTGCCTGCCTTCTTGGTAAATTCCACCTGGGCTCTGGGAATGACAAGTTCTGCCTTGGGAAGGCCCAAGGAAAATATGGCCAGTGTGTCTGTAGCACGTGCATGGTTATTACGTGCATGGTGTCCCCTGAGACACAGGAAACATCTACCTGACCTGTAAGGTTGTGTGCATTAGTCCATGAATTTGAAAGTCTTCCATCAGGGAGAAACTTGGTGACTTCAGAGTTAAATGCAAACTCCGTTCCTTCCAGCTGGGGTTGTGAATTAGCAAGGCAGTCTAATTGCATCTTCTTTCTGTGAAAGTTACCAATATCACTTTTGCCCTTTTTAAAGGCTGTTGCTTTGCAGCCTGTTTCATGTTAGGACTTCCTGAGGAAAGGACTTACCATAGGAAGTCTTGATTCTGGCCCGTCTGTGTGTGCCTGCTGGATGGTTGTAGCTGCCTGAGCTCGTTGAGGTTAGGAGACCTCTTGGCAAAGGGTCATGTTTGCCTGTCAGCTTGTCCTCAGGACCAGGTCAGCTTGTCACAGATGTTTGCCCGGCAGCCATCATGCTGTCTGGAAGGTTCCTTAGGACATTAATTAACTGCAGTACAGAAAACACATTGGAACTTATTTCTTCCATGCTGTCTTCTTCTGTGAGGAGGTTTAAACCTCAGTTACTTTCCAAATCATAAAGCAATAATTCAGTCTTTTTAACGTGGTCACTTCTTGGATAATATCTTGCCCTTGCTCTGGTAGATACCTGGACTGCTTTTCCAGCCCCTTGCTTCTGCACTGTACCTGAAAACTGTTCTAATTTTTCTTTTACCTCCCTGTAAGGTTTCCTTTCATTCACTGCCTTTGCTTTTCTTATCGCTTTTTATGCTCTCAACTTCATTATGCAATTGTTCCAATCCTGCTCTGTATTTGATGTTTTATAACTCGTGTCTGCCTTTTTTTCCACTGTTGATTACTTTTACATTTCTCTGTTCCTTCACACTGGCTTTAAAAATAAAATAAGAAAAACAACTTCAACATTCCCTGCGCAATTACTGCAAGGTGGTATGCATAACCCTTGGGCATACATTAATTTATCTTTGAAGACTTTCTATTTCCTCAGTGTCCTTTCTCTCCCTAGCTTTATCTTGTTGAATTTCACCCTGCATTTAGTCTCCCAACTTTGCTCTGCTAAAATCTAATCTATTTGTTTTCTAGGTTTTAGTTGAACATTAATCCTAGTGAAATACTTAAAGACTGCAGTCCTGATTCTCCCCCACACCTGCTTCACCAGTCATAATTGCTGTTACAGAAGCCTTGCTCAACAGTTGCTCCTTACAAAAAGTCACCATCTTTCCATAGTTCAGATGATAAAGATAATACCTGCAGCTAAGACTGACTGTAGGACTGTACACAGTAAAGAAATAATTTTTTTATAACATCCACAAGCATTGCTCAAACTTCTTCCCCTCTCCAAATTTTAGCCTTTCACTTTGGCATTGTCTCAGCTGAACATTTAAGCATCTGCCTAATTTTGAGCAACCGAGCAATCTGTCACAACTACAACTATTTTCCTTCAATTAGGAGTGTTGCTCTTGCCCTTTGGGCTACAGCTGTACCCTTTCTCTGAGCTGATGCCCAGACCTAAGTGGATGAATTCAATGGAAAAATGATGGGGGTGAGAGCAGAGCAGGTGCAGCACTGGCACTCTCTTGCCAACCGTGGAGGATCTATGCAGCAGGAATACTGGGGGGATCCCCACCACTGCCACCAACCCTGGGGCACAGTGCTTCCTGTGAAAAGTGTTTTGCAGCTCATGCCATGAGGCAGACGTGATCATGGGCTGTGTTCCCTGGAAGGGAGTAGAGCATTTAGTTGGATCATGCTAGAGTGGAATGAAAAAAAAAAAAAAAACCAAACAAATTTCATCAGTCTATTTGGAACCAACTGGACCAGGTTTTGACTTTGCAGCAATATGTGAGTTGCACAGGAAGCACTTAAACTGATAAATTAGCAATAGAGAGTCACTTCCATCCTATGAACATGGACTCCTTGTCTGCCAGGCAATGCGTGGCTCAGCAAACGTGGTGGCAATCTGATGGGTCCCGTGAGATTTGCATTAAAGTTTACAACACCACCTCAGTTGCTGGTGAAGGGTGTTCAGTGGGTGGATGCTCTGCAGAATGAGTATAGCGCCCAGCTTTTCTTCAATGCAGAGAGGAATTGATACATATACTACAGACCTGAGAAAAGAGCCTTTTGCCTTCAGATTTACTGGTAGGACAGTCTTCTGCAGAGTGATTTCAGCAGGTAGCTGTAGTCTAAGAAACACCTTTGAGCAGTGAGGAGAGCCAGCCTGGCCACGGCAATGTCTGTAAGTCTCTGGTGAAACATGCTTATGTTGGATCACGCTGCGGTCACTGAGGGCTGCAGCAGGCACAGAGTGACGGGCAATGTGTCAGCGGGATCCTTGAGAGGGAGCATCCAGAGAAAGTCACACCAGCTGTAGAAGCAAACTGCCTAGAGATGGGTGGTAGTGCAAGGGAAAGAGAGGGTTTTATGTCCGTAGGATGTAGCTGTACCTGGAAGAAAGGCAGTAGTACATGCTGTGAGCAAGAATGGCACCTGCTGAAGGAAGGGAGACTAGCTGCTACCATGACTTCCTTGGGCCCAAAGTCTTTCAGTGGGTGGCCAAGCACTCCACATCTGGGACTTTAATAAAGCCATGGATGAGGTGCCTTCAGCTGTATTGTGAAGACAGCTCTAGCCAGTAGCAGTAATCACCAGAAATATCGTATTTTTTGAGGACTGGCTTTCCTACCAGACATCTGTGGGATGGCAGGAGAGGACAGCGGGCTGTGGCAGGTTAGTCACTGCTGGTCAAGCACATCTGTGGCACTGAGCCTGGAGCAGGTGAACAGCAACACAGCAAGCACCCACAGCAGGGGGAAGGCAGCACTTGCCAAAGGCACTAGGACATAAATCTCAACACGAATACTGCCTTTCTGTCCCTTCCATATATTTCCTTAAAAAAGAACCAACTTGGATTGATAAGTGTAAAGTCTACCTGTTAATCCATAGAAAGGTCTTGAAACAGGCTCCAGATGAGTCCCGGACTTTTCTAGACCTGTAAAATTATTTTCTGAAAATTCCCAATGGCTAATTCCATTAGATGTACTTTTTTGTGACCACCAAAAATCAATTACCAATGCATATAAAACAGTACAAGTGTTGAAACTTTCTGACTGTATTTGTCTTGTTCTTCCATATCTTTATCTAGTCCTAGTGTTACCATAGGTAATTAACACATCTAATAAAATATTGACTTTAAGTGACCTCATCAATGTCATGGCTTATTAAGTTTTGTTTTTTCATGCAATGCTCCTTTCCCTCTCTATTGAATGATTACATTCATCTGTTTATCATAATTTCCGAGTACATATATTTTGGAAAATAAAACTGAAATGCCAAGTGCTTTCAAGAAACACTTTCAAGCACAGTAAATGATGCATCTGAGTGTATTTAATTTTTTATAAAGTGCAACATGAAAACATGTCTTTACCTTCATTGCTTTTTATTTTCTACCTTCCACCTACTGCATTTTTCCCCAGAAAGGCAGCAGACAAAAAGAGCAAAGATTTCTTGTGTTAAATGAAAACAACTTAAACATCTCTTTTTTTTTTTTTTTTTTTTTTCTTGGCATTGTGGAGTGCTGTATGAAAGANTTTTTTTTTCTTCTTCCCCCTCTGGCATTTAATCTGAAGTGAAATTTGCAATCAGAACACATGCTTTCTGTTCAAATTGGAAAAAGTATTCTTCACAAATACATAGTTGTTTGGAGGGGGAGAAAGCTCTAATTGTAAATGTTGATTCTCACAATAAATATTTCTGTAGTGTATTTGAATTGATTAATCTGTCACTTTTTTCAGTAAAGTGCAAAATCGGATCAACCCATATCTTGCTTATTTACATGGCCAGCTTTAATTTATCATCAGTTATATAGAGTACTAAAGCTTTTGGTGCAAAAGATACTTGCTCACTTATGGAGAATAATTTAGTGGAATATAATTTAAAACAAATTATCTGGTATTTCTGCTACGGCTGTAACCTAACCTCAACATGAGAAACACTTTCCAGTAGAAGGATTAGCACTTTTTGGTGGCTTTTGCTTGGGTATTTGTTTAGTCATTGGCTAAGTTGGATGTTGAACTAAAGTATGCTGTGATCTGAAATCAGGTACTCGACTAAAGGAAAAATATTTCTTGTTTTGGCTGTACTTTCCATTAGACCACTCTGTGTCGGGTAATTCAATAGGATTTCAATCCAGATCACTGCATCTTTTTAATTAGAAGATAAGAACAAGCAATTCAAGGCAGAGTCTGAGAGAATTGGAGCGGCTGCGTGCGAGGCAAGGCGACAGAAGCTGTACCTGGAAAAAAGATGAAATAATAAATGAAAATAGGTTCTTGAGCAAATTATGGAAAGAGGCTGGACAGATCATGATAAGAAATTTTATTTTGAATTGTAGTGAAGGACCATGGGGAAAGAGCTGATTTTTCTCAGCAGTTGCTTTTCTGGGGACTACAGCTGTATCTCCCCAGCCTCTGAAGCACACAGGGGCGGGATCCCAAGCCTTTTCACAAAGAAGCACTCTTAATTAGAGATAGGATTTTGCTATAACTTTTTACACTCAGATAATTTCAAACGATGAAGAAATCTGACTTCAGCCTGTTTCCCTCCTTCCCAATAGCCTCACGCTTGCTGAGCTGCAGCAGTCCTGCCAGGTGGCAACAGTGGTACTGCCATGTTATGAAAGTGCTGAAATCGGGGCAATCAATCTTAACGCCATTCCAGCCCACGGGAGCGTAGGTGGTGTGACAGGTTGAGTTTACATTTAAGGGGTTGGGTTTCCTACAGGAAAACCTGCAGGAAGGAGCTGAGAGGAGTGATGTGCAGGTTCAAATGTGTATCAGAGCCCTTTTTTGTCAGTGTGTGCGAGGATATTTTCAATGGTGTTTGGACTGAGAGGCTGGGACAATGTATGACAGCTGTTCAGCGGGGAAGGCTATGCTGAAAGCTGGACCTGAACTCACCAGACTAGGGGTTAGGGACAAAAAACTTTGAATTAATGCATTGTTCAAAACTGAACAAGCGCAATGCTCATCAGTGGCATGGGTTGACTTTGCTTTTTTTGCTAAATGTGGAAAATCTAGGCTTCCTATAGCTTTAATTTAATTCAGTTAGCCTGTGTCCACCTGGGTTTCAGAGCTGTCATCACTGTGGAGGAGGATCTGCTATCCAGCTCTGGCTGAAGCTCAGTGTCACTTACTAGAGCATGGCCAAAGCTGATCATGGAGGTGACAAGAGAGTTTTGATTTTTAACCTGTTGCTTTCCTCTAGCTCTTCTTCCCAAAGCCCAGAGCGGATTTACTACCTGCACTCTTGAGCTCTGATGCTGCTTGAGATTTGTTTCTTGACATGGAGCGGCATATTGCATGTGTCTTCCTCTTTCTGCTAAAAAATAACACTCCAAAAAACCCCCAACAAGACCAAAACAAACACACAGAAAAAAACAACCACCACCACCACCCCAAATACAGGTCGCATTTTTAATGATCTCTGATGCATGTGTAGCAATCCAAAGCAATAAATAGAAGCCTGATTTTGGAAGGGATTCACAAACCCTGTTTTAGTATCTTTCATGTATTGTAGAGACTGCTGGAAAGAAAAGCAATGATCCAGAGACAGTTATGTTTTCATTGATGCCTGGGATTGAAATGCTGGTTGATTTTTTTTTTTTTGGCAACTTTTCTTCTTGAGGAAAGAACTTCTGAGTGCAATCAATTAAAGAAAGGATCTGATTTGCTTTGTAATTGTTTTTCTGTCTGTATGAATGATGTAAGGGCATATTGGAAGAATTTACTTCACTACTCTGTCTTTTCTAAAATAACAGGTTTACTGGTTGATTTATGGGTTGTTTGTTTTGTTTTTGTTGTTCTGTCTGTAGGTGAGAAAAAGGTTAATTTGCTTGAGAAATCATGTCTATGCCAGAGAAGGTCAACTTGTTCCATCATCGTGTACTGCCATTGGAGGCTGACCTGAACCTAAACACGGTGGTTTAAGGGAAGAATTAGGCATCCTGTTTTTCTGCATGCTTTTCCCAGCATTTGTTTTCTCCTCTTTCATAGTTTCTCAGAAAAGGTGTGACTCAGTGGTTAGCTGCTTATATCCTCCCCAGAACTGATTCTGTTCCCTGTAAAGTCATATTTTCTGATGTTCTGCTTCAAAAACTTCAAACTCTGCTATGGCTGTGCCAAGCTCATGGCACCTCTCATCCTCTGACTGACCAAAAGCCAAAATACCAAGAAACCCATTTGGGAACTGTGTTAAAAGCTGTGAAGAAATGTGCAAGTGTAACAATCGGGAAAGACAGGGAATATTGTATTTGTCAAAAAGCTGTCCATAAACATAAGAATATAGCAGCCAGTGTGCTTCTTGGGGATGTCCCCAGCTCCTTTTCCTTGGCTGCTCTGCTGAACTATTCCTGTGACTCGTAGGATGTGGACCACAAATGAAGGACCAAGGCATTGTTGGAATTTAAACCTTTTGTGATGCTATAGAAGCTAATTAAAATGAAGGGTTTTCATGTTGTGTGGGTTTTTTTTCTCGTAGAACAAGTTTAATATTAATGTAACAGAACTGGGTGTCTGGTTCCCTGCTCCATCACCCATCACTCACTGCAGCTGAACATGAAACATCAAAGTGTTTGAGTCGCTTCTGCTTTATTTAGTTTTTTTCCTGGTCCTTTTTTCCCTTCCTTCATATGTTTCAGTTCATGTACATAATACGTATTTTCAATATGTCTGTTCACCCTGTGTTGGAAAGCAGTGTGGTGGTAATGGCCTATTTTTAGGGTGATAATTTCAGAGAAATGCTAAGTTGTACAGAAAAAGGTTTGTTTCAATTTTCCAGCTATGCAGTGAGGTTTAAAAGCTGGTTATTGGACTTGCTCTGCATATTTTGCCCATGTTAATTTTATAAGGTTATTTAGGTATTATTGTTATGTTTTGATTTCAGTATGCTTTTTTCCCCTCTCGTTTTATATACCTAATTGCAAGCTTTATTTTTGTAGAGTAATAATTTGCTTGTTTTCAGCTCAGGAGAACTGTGCTCCTAGGTTTAAACAGAGTAAATAAGCTCTCAGGGCACAGCTGTCATGCCCAGAAAGTGCATGTCAGTTTGCAAGACTGCCTCTAAGGAGTCTAATTTAGAAAGGGAAAATAAAATCTGTAATATTGTTAAACTAAGTTTGCCACGGTATTAATTGTCTTTGTATATACTTGACTATAGTTCATGTGGATTTGGGGTATTAGCCTGTGTGTTAAGGGTTCCTTGTTCAGATCCCACAGGCCAAAGTGCCGGCGGGCTCAAGCAGGCCCCCCAAGCTGCCCTCCTTAGACCAGCAGGGCTGCAGAGTCTGTTTTCAACTTCTTTCAAGGGGAAATGCGCAGGGAGGAGATCAAGAAAGACGAAGCCATCTCCCAATTGTGTTTTAGCTACAGCATTTAGTGGAGGCGCTGGAGGAAATGTTTAATTAGTCTGTAGGATTCACTTGCACTCTGCTTTGGATGTATCGGAATTCATGTTGGCTTCTGCCTCTTTTCCTTTCTTGCTCAAAAGTCAGTGTTTCACCTAAAGTATTGGAAATATGACTTGGAGGTTGTACGTCTCGTGCTGATGGGCTAAATCTGGCTGGCTGGCTTGGGGAAGTCATCCAGCTCCCGATTCTGTGATGTAGATACCTGGTTAGATTTGGGGTAGCATGGCGGGGTAAGAGCTGGGCAGGGGATTGGATTTAGTTGGGAAGAGGACATGGACGAGGCACTGTTAGAGGGGAGATCAAGGAAAAGCGGTGTAGTCTCTGAAGCTGGGACAGAATTGCAAGAAGAGATGTAGATGATGAATGGATCAGTGCTGTCTTCTCCAGGCAAGTCTGCTGCCTCTGTGAGCTTTTTGCATGGACCACTTTTGTTTCCTGACTTGGGCTCCTGGGGAAATCCTGTCTGACCAGAAGTGTGGTTTCTTGGCAGCTGTCAGCCGATCTCCGCTGCTGTGAGAAAGTGGACGTTGTGTGAAGTTTCCATCTGTGCACAGCCATGAGAGGGGCTCCTTTGTTCCTCAGCCTCTAGCCAGCCTTGTGCTCCAAGGCTGAGAAAAGGCAGAGCTACTCAAGCTTGTCAAGACAAGAAAAGCTATGGCTTCTCTTGCTGCTGCCTTTGCAAGGGTTGGAAGGTGAGGCAAAGGTCCAAGTTCTTCTGCTTTTGCTGTCCCCTCTGCTATTGAACTGCAAAAGCCAAGGAAGGGACTGCTGATGGTGGACCTTGGCTTGGGTGGAGATGCTTTGTGGTGGAGTTACAGGGAGGGAACAGGAAGATGCTGATTCTTTGGGGAGCTGGATATGCAGGGTCAGAAGCAAAAGGAAAGGCACATCTGATTTGGGTGGTTCTGTTATTACTTGTAAAGCTAATGGAGTTTATGTGCAAAAGCAGAACTATTTGAGCAGATCATAAATTAGGGAACAATATAGTCAGGTTAGCATTGTTAGCGTTAGCATAAGCGAGCATGGAGGGGGAATATGAACTTTTTTGTGAGGAAGGGATGGGTAGTCTTTTAATTGAAAGGGGCTGGATGCAGTGGTTTTGGGAAACTAATTTTGACTAATTTAGTGGCAACTGAATGATAATTCAATGGTGATGGGGGTATGTTAGTACTGTATGAATTTGAAATGCAAGTCAGCAGGGATTCCCTTTGTGTGTGCGTATTTTTGGCATGTTCTATGTTGCTTCCTGCAAGACTCACAGAGAAAAAGAAGCAGTTCAAGAAATCTCAAGTTTTTTTCTAGCTAGTCTCATTCCTGGGGTCCTGCTTTGGTGGATATGCAATCAGATGCTGCAGTGGGGACTCACAGAAAATAAAGATTTTTTTTCTTTCTTCTTCTTCCTTTTACTGGAAAAGTATGTAAGTTATTATGGGAGTTTCAGTATGGAAACAAATGTCTTAATTTACTTGCAAGGGCTCTCAAGACTTCAGGATCTTCAACCTTTTCAGGTATATATACCCCTGCAGTAAGAAGCACGTTTACAGGATTATGCGTAATTCACTGGTTTTGATGAAAAATGGCATCAGAGACACACCTGAGGCACCACATCCATTACCTGTTGATAAGGGATGGAAGTTGGTCAATCCTTTTCTTGTCATTGATTAGTTCTGATTCACTGGGTGAAGAAGTGGCAGCTAGGAAGAGTTAGTTATACAGTAACTTCTGAACTACAGTGGCGTAACTGGTATAAAAGACTCTCTGATTTCCTTTAGGCTTCCTGTACATCAATACACAATCATGGTGGTCTCTTCAAAAACTTGCAAGTCAAAACACTTGATATTTCTTTTTGCTAGTTTTTTATATGATTTTTTTAAAAAACTTTTTTCTTGAAGTAGTTCTTAAAACATTTTCAGAATAAGTGATTAATTTAAAATATTTATATTTGCACATCCACTTCAAATTTTGGGGATGCATAGCACAATACACAATAGTTCCTATTATAGCTTTTAACGACCTGGAGAACTGCTCCTCGATTTTTTTTCTCCTCCGGGCAGATCATATATCGCGCCCTGTTTAACTCCTTCAGGATGCACATGAAGAAATTTCACATATACAGAGGCAATCAGGCTTCCCCCTGTCCTTGAGCCTTCACGGAAAGGATATACGAGTTGGAATTTTCAACTCCGTATTATGGAGTTTATTGCCAGTGGAGTATGCATAGATCAATATTCAATATAGCTGTAAACATACGTCCTTCAGACAGATGCTAGACGCCCTTCGTTGCGCTCAGCCTGGCCGGCAGCTCGCTGAAATACCACCTTACAGCAGCCCAGCAATGGTAACAACATCTTTCTGGTTGCCCCAGCCCAGGGTTTCTTAAAGCGGGTGGTCACAGGTGAGACTTGGCACTTTGGAGCTATAAAGGTCCACCTGCTATTTGTTTTTTTTTTTAGGGTAAAATACTTAGAAGAGGGTCTTTCCCCAACATTTCATGGAGCTTTTACATTACTGCATTTATTAGCAGTTCTTGTTTTCTGTTTGTTGGAGGAAAAAGCCAACTAGGGTGCTACACGTAAATCTTTTTGCTGTGCTAATAGAGACAGTCCGTGGATAAGCAGTGTGGAAGGTCAGCTGCGGCCATGGGTATTGTTCTCTTAATTAGCATCTTCCAAGAAAGTTACCCAAAGCCTGAACTTTCCCATCTAATAAACTACAACTAAATAATGCCATATCTTTGGGAGAAGGGTTCTCCCAACCCTAAAAAGGTCTTTATCTTGCCTCTAAATTGGAGGTTACAAATACCTTCCAAATAAAACCAAGAGAGAGAAATTGTGGTTGGTTATTAAAAATGTTAACGTCAAACTGCTGTGTATGGGATTTTTTTTGTGCGTGTGTTGCTGTATGATCTCTTGTTTAAGATTGCTTTAGATTGGACAGAGAGTGTTTGTAGGGGTCTGAGGGCTGGCAGTGCTGTGAATGTTTTTCTTGTTAGGGAGAAAAGGCTTTATCCAAGTGCTTATCATGTGCTAGAAGGGTTGTGCACGAGAAATAATTGCCAGGGAATAAAACTGCTGGCAGGTCTCATTTAACCCACTTCCATGGCACATACTTCGAGTGCCATACAAGCCTAAACACCACTCAAAATAAAACAGGGATTTGTTTCCTTCTGTGTGAATTTCCTAGCTTGAGATGTCTTGTCAGGCAGGCAGAAATAATTATTACTGGGAGAAGATGGGAATTCTTCCCGCAAAGATCTTCATTCATTCATTCACCAGGAGAACAATTAATGACAACTCACTAATGGCTGCTACATTTTATTTTCTATTTCCAGTGGTATGGGCAGACCCAGGCTTCCGAGTGCCTGGGTACTCCCTGCCTGGCCCCAATTACTTTGGCAGGGAGGCACGGTATGCTGCGGGGACCGGCGCTTCCCCCGGCAAGCCGATCGCCAGCCAAGAATAGGTTTGAGCTTTTGGCATTGAAGTAATGCATATGAGTAGCGCTGGGTAGCAGAAATCGCTGATTGTTTCCAGCAAAGGAGTGGCAGTTGTGTTTTAACTATGTAATTAATTACTGCAGATTTGGGGGGGGGCGGGGGGGATTTGGTTTCTAGGGCTGAGTAGAAGTATGGGAGACTTCCTAATCGAGCAAACATTTTGCTGCAAGATAAAGCCAAGATGAAACATGCAAGGAAACAGAAGGATCGTAAAAACAAATTTTCAAGAAAATAAAAATGAAACCTAAACTGTACTCTATCTAGTTTCCTTGTCAAGGTTTTTGCCCTGAGCCTGTGGGTAGATCACTGGTTGTGAGATGGTTAATCTCCCAGTATTTAGCTTTTACCACTCTTGAAGTGACTTTACACAGCTGTAAATGCACACATGAGCTGTTTGGTCACGCAAAGGACGGGGAGGCAGGCTGAGGTGGGCTGAAACAGGGGTCTGCAACTGTCTGTGTCGTGCCTATGCGAAAGGGAAAATGCATGTGCTGTGATTAGTACTTTCATACAGGATAACGGTCCACAACCTACAGCTGGGAGAGACCAAGGTCCTTTGGTCTGTTTTACTGACCTGGTGGCCCAAAGAGGCTGCAGGCCTGGGTTTGAAAACAGCCGCTTGTTCAGCCTGGAGCCTTGTCTCCTGGGGCATCCACCAACCCCATCCCCAGGGAAAAGGGAATTAAAGGGCATAACTCTGAGCCTGCTTCTATACGGCAGTGAGAAACCCGGTGACTCGGTTGGTGGCAGCCCTAAATGTGTCCAAACCTTCCTGATCACTAGCTTGTTGCAAAAGCGGCTAAGAATTGCGTCCAAGCTGGTTAAAGTAAATCCTGTTGGACGAGTTCAGTAGCTTAATAACAAAGAGATGTCTTTGGAGGCTGGGAGCTTAAGTCTTTCACGTCCACTGAAAATGTTACTTTTAATACGTTACCTCTTCAGACTTGAAAGGAGAAAAGCCCAATGCTAGCTAATAATGAAGCGATTAACTAATAATACGCTGTGCATTTTGAAGTGAGCAGTATGGGTGCAGACAAATCAGGAATGAATTTATACATTAATACATATACAAAAGTATGTTTTATGATTTAATTACAGTTCTAAAAGCAGCAACCCAGAGAAGGAACCTAATGCCCTGATGTTCGCATTATTTTTGCACATGGAAACATCCGAAGCTGGCTTGTAACCTACATTAATTAATGGTTTCTGCGTAATTTATTTGTTTCTGCACTGCCTTTTCAATTATGCTAGTATGGCTGATCTTGGGAAGCCAAGGAGAGAGTCTGAGTTCAGGAAGGAATCGCTCCTCATCCAAAAAGTGCTGCCGTAGCAGAAGCAGCCTTTGATCCCGGAAAGATGGTTGTGAGATTTAGGACTTGCAACATTCCCATTGCTGAATATGTAATTTCGGTCACTGAACTATGTTTTGGTGGAAGATACTTATCTGTTCCACTTCTTGCTGATGTCATGTGCTGGGAAATCAGATGTTAGAGTGCAAAAATACATGAGGGGCCAGACTTAAAATGGCATAAAATATAAATGGCTGGGTGACTGTTTGCAGTTTGCAATAGTGGTTGTGGGGGCTGAGGGTCACATCAATTCTTCTGTACTTCATTGGACTGCTCTATCCAAATTATGATAAAAATTAAAAAAAAATATATGTTATCTTATCTCTGCCTTTGATTTTTAGTCTCTATATGTGCAGAAGGTGAGCAGAAGACCCAGAGGGAATATTGTCTCCTACTTGCTACGTAGGACTCATCTCTCTGTTGTAACACCTCTGTTCAATTTAGGGAAGCTGAGAGGATGTTAAATTCAGGTTTTTTCCCATGTCTCCTACAGAGATGTTCACTACCAGCAAGAAAGGTTAATTCAACCCAAAATAGTCCTTCTAAAAAGAACAGACTTCTAAATATATGATACTGGGACTTTACCAAGACAGCAATGAGAGCATCAATATTGCTCAGGTGGCTGTTTGCATAAGTTGGGTTCTCTAACCTTCAGGACACCTTATTCTGGAAAGCATTAGTTAAATTATTCCACCATTTAACAGTCACTGGCTGTTGGCAAGAGCTCAGCAGCGTGGGGAAGCGCCTTGCACTAGCAGTGTGTGGACGAGCTCTCCTCTCCCAAGCTTTGCTGGGTCAGCTACAAAGAAACTGGAGGTTGTCTGGCTTGCTGGAAAAGTCTACCTGGATTTATGTAGTTTTCTGAACTAACTTTGTTTTTTTGGTTGTTCCCCCCCCTTTGTGTGTTCCACCCCCCNCCTTGTATAACAAAAGGAAAATATGCCTCCTAGGTAATTCATCAGGCAGCACTTAGAAAACAGCAAGAGAAAAACAACTTTTTTTTTCCCCCGAAGTCTCTCATGGTACAAAAAACCCAAGCAATTTTCCTCTTCCCTCTACAAAATTTCAACAAACAGTGATCAGTAATGCAGCTGTGAGAAATAGCAACTACTTTTGCTAGCTAGTGTTAGAAACCCCCTAATTTACAGCAGCAGCCAATGCCAAGATAGCAATCTGGATTTTGCAAATCAATCTTTGGGTCTGTAGCTGCCGAGATCTGAAGCATCAGAACTACTAAGTTCACATTTTCTGCAGTTTTTTATCAGATTCCAACCTAACTGCATCTATAAAAGCAACCAGTGCTATGGCTTTAGATGACATATTGAACAACATAATTCAGTATACCCACAAATCAATAGTAGTTCACATTTTCAGTGAAACCTTGAGATTTTAACAAGTTAGGAGCAAGATTTTCCTTTTGTGTGATCTTTCCTCCCATTCCTCAAAGATGTACACACTGTAAGAATGTTTGTATAAAACATAGATATCTATAAGCATTATACACAAATTCACATATTTATATTTATTATTGAGTGTACTTATTTGTGCTTCCTAATGGCTAATTAATTTGGCAAAAGCTCACAAAGCTAATGATGTATATTGTGTTAAATTGCACGCTAAATCAAAGATATCGTCCTAGAATTTACTGTGAGATGTTAATTGCTGAGGTTATCGTCAAGTAGAAGGTATATGCAGCTTGGCATAATTTGTAATTTATAACAACTCTTCTCTTACTAAAAGTTACAGGATTTACAGATGAGTTGATCCAGATCACCTTTGTACAGCTGTTAATTATTAGCCCCTGGGCTACCAGCTTTTGCTTTAAAATTACCTTCTTGCTCATTCAGTCTTGCTTTTGAAAACAGTTGAAGGTTATGGAATATACTTGCCACTGAGGCTGCTGCATTTATCTTAGGCATTGGTGACTCTCTTAAACTCTACACTAGACACTTTCAATATACCTCAGAATGAAGCTGTCGCTCTGAATTTGTCTCTCTCAAGAACTGATTAAAGTGATAATTCTTTAGCAGTTGTGGCATAAATACTGCTGGTAATCTCCGTAATGGACAAAAAGCACAAATAACCACTGGTTTCAAATAAATTTGCAGAGTATCCTTTTTCTTCATTAGCTTGCCATTCTGAAATAAAAAATCGTGTCCAAAATAATTAGCAACTGTCAGGAAGATTTCCCGTATCTGTAAGAACGCTGCAGAATTCAAACAGCAATTCAAAATGTTCCTGCAAGTCTTTCAACACACTTCTGGCTGCATGCAGCCTGTCTGCATAAACACCGGTACGGTGGGGTGGAAAATAAATATTTGAGATTACTCACCCAAAAAAAAAAAAAAAAAAAAAAAAAAAAATTAAGCTCATATTCAATGAAATGAGGGTATCATTTTCCTGCCCAGGGTGGGAGGAAGTGTGGAGGGAGAGCAGGCACATCCAAAGATTTTCTGTTTAGCACCACAACTATATTTCCAAGTTGAATGTGTATCTGGTGTGTTGCAAAGAAAATGTATTTTGGAATACCTTATCTCTCAATCTTTTTTTTGTTATTTCTCCCAGATTATAGTAACTTCTTGTTTGCCAGTAGTTAGTTACTTTAACAAGTAAGATATATTGAGACATAATTCAAAATGACAGGAAAGGAGTAACCAATATATGGTGCACAAATGACTCCCTGTTAACATGTCACATATTACATCCTTTATTAAAACCAGCCCCTGCTCCGTGTCAGCAAACAGCGCTTACAACCTTCACCCCAGCTCGGCTTTATGATGGATTGTCTTAGAGCTCACTAGTATGTGGAGTAAAATATTAGCATCAATAGAAGCATACGATCTTGTTTATATTAGTTTTTTCTTTATATTGTCTTCCTAGGGATTTATATTCAAACAATCTTTTTAATCACAGCTTGTATTTTTAAATAGGCTTCCCAAGGCAGCCTGGATTCCAAACCTTGGAGGTATTTCAGCATCTATCTTCTGCACAATCAATTAATTTGAGGGTTAGGGCATATCTGACAAACCTGTGTCCGTCTGTCTGCCTCAGGTCTGCAACTTCCTTCTATTCCTCTGACTACCCTAAGTTTTCATCCAGCTTCCCTTGTACCTGGGATAGTAACTTTTCAAATAACACTTGTTTTCTTTATTATGACATCTATTACCCAACTTTTCATTCTTAAAAAAAAAAGCTGTACATAAATCCTGTATTGATATATAAAGGATTCAAAATTCCCACATGCTCTGCTCAGTTTTACCCTCTTTACCCAATTCAGTGTTTTCCTTTGTGCTGAAACTAGAAAATCCTGACTCCTTATTCCAGTGTTAGTGCAACAGATGTCTCTGTGTCCTGTCCTCGGCGAACTTTTCCGAAGCAGCCAGTGAGTAGACGTACTGTTACTGCCGAGTAAGGGAGGACTAAGAAATACATCGTTTTTCAAGCCCCGTGTATGTATTTCTGGAGTCTGCGTGTTTACACACAGATGCCAGGCATTGTTTTAAGACTAACGGCTAGTATAAACAAGTGTATGCGCTATTATTTATTGATTATGATAATGACCCTTGCGCATCACGGAAGCTTTCGTCAGAGAATAGGTTTTGTAGGGCATAATTTTTACAAACATCCAACTCACAAAAAAACAGAAAACAAACCCAAGAAGGGTCTGTAAGCATGGGGAAGAGGATGGGAGGGAAAGAGCAGACCCAGCGCTGCGGACTGGCTGCGGGTATGGATGCTGGCAGCGCCTGCGAGAGAAGCCCACCCTAGGGTATATCCCTGGCAGTTTTCCATCACACAGCGATGCCAGCGCGCTGAAAAAATGCCATGCTCTCTTGGTGAGAAAGGTGATGGTATGTTTATCACGCAGTGAAGAAATAAATGGTAGCCATTACAAAGGTGTATAATTCAGCAATTACAGGTATTTGTTTTTTCCGACACCCTTCGCAAACAGTTATCGCTTCAGTCAAACATAATTTGATTATCTTTTTTTTTTTTATTTTTCCTGGTACTGTATATTAACAGGGCAAATAAAAGGGAAAATAGTGCAGTCCCTTGTAATAAAGAAAACAGCGGCAAACTGTTAATGCTCTTTGAAAAGAGTAGTTTTAACAAAGTAAGCAAGAATCATTTTCTTTGGTTGAGTGTTGATTCCCTAGTGTGCTCTCAGTAAGTAATTAGAATGGCCCAGTGAATGTCAGCATCAGCTTGTTTATTCTCATTATTTTATCATTTTAAAAACCCTCTAGGTGATGAGACATGCAGTATAGAACATAATTACCATTATTAGCATACTAATTGGACACAAAAATAGGCCAACTACAAGGTAGCCAACTGAATAATTTCACATTAATCAAACACCATAGTGAATAAGCCTATTGTTAAATTGACAGCTACAATAATTGGCAATATTTCGCTGCGAAATGTAAGAAATTCCTTGTAATATCTCTGCAATGTTATATAATTTAGTAATTTCCCATATTTCCAGCCTTAACTTTGTACACCTAGTTCAAGTTCAAGAAAACATCACGATAAGATTATTAGTCTATTATCAAGTGGACGAAGTATATAAAGACCTGCTTGTTAGCATTCAGGAATAGATTTGCACGATAAGAAAACAAAAAGGCTACCAATTTAGTTACTTGTTGCTTCAGCATTGAATATGTATAAAGGTTCACGATAAGATTTTTTTTTTTTAACTGTATATTAAAGTCCAACTCACATCTTCAAGAAGCACGGAAAATAGTAAAAAATTACAAAAAGCACATGCTAAAATACAAAAAAAACCCACAAAAAAACCCCAACCCTAGTGGGAGCTGTGACTTTCATCCTCTAGGATAATTTTCTGGCTGAGGCTGGTTGGCTTTTCAGTGGTGCGTTTGGTGCTGTCCCTGTCTTGTTTAAACAGCGAGCTAAAAAGTTGCAAAGCCACCACCAGAAGTGAGAATTCATGAAATGTGCAATTAGTAGCAGGCAAGAAGGGAAAACTGGCCCTAGCTGTGTTTCGCTTTGAAAACCTTGGGGGAAATAGGACAGGAAAGGAGTGAGTGGAAAGGCGAGGAGAAACAAAGATGGGGAAGGTGTAAGTGGGGGGGAAAATGAGGGTTGCGGCAGAGGGAAGGAGACCGATAAGGAGAACAGAACCAGATGGTGAAACAAGAGGAGCAGAGCTAGGAGAAGACGAGAAGAAAGAAAAACAGTGAGGAAGAAAGAAAATAGTCATCAAGAAAAGGGAGGAAGAGAAGGTAAGGTGAGAGTCGGGGAAGGAGAGCAGATTTGGAAGAGTATGAAACAATATTCTTCTTTTAAGAATTCAAAGGCGAGGGGAAAACAAGCATCTCGCTGAAAGAAACGTTTCCTTCCCGCTCCCCGGGCTTTCAGAGACGTAGAGACTGGGAAGAAAGAAAGGATTCACTTTTAAGCTTCTGTTTACTTCGATATGGAAAATGTTTTTGAAAAATTCATGTAAAAACTGTATTTCCTAAGGTTGCTCATGCGGGCATTGGGTGCTCATTAAGGATGGGGCACATGGCAACGGTACTGGTTCTGAGCCCCCCAAATATTTTGGGATGGCTTCTTCATTATAAGTGCATCGATGAAAGCCAAAGCCTTGTGCGTAAACTTGACTGATGGCATATAATTTTAAAGAAATGAAAGGAAAGGAGGGTCAGAATGAGAAAAAAAATGTTGGCATAGCTTTTAGGAAGTGCCTGTGTTCGCAGAACCAGACCTGGCACCCACCGCGGTCGCTGCAAGCCTTTGTGTCGGCACCAGGTCTGGCCTTTCTTGCAGCATTTGGAGAAGGGAGACTGCATTGAGCATGGGCCAGCAACTGCCTAAAATATCATTATTTTAGTTAAATAATTGAGTTATTTCAGTTTCAGTTGCCAAAGAGGCAATTTTGGCCACTGAGTGGTTCTGGTAGGGACGGCTCTTGAGACTCTCTTCTGATTTAATTAAAGGCAGAAGAAGCTTTCTGTAAGAAGTGACCTCTAAGTTTATGTTGAAATTCAGCTGCCTTATTTTGAATGAAGCTGTAGGGGAAAAAAGCACTGCCTTTCAAGCAATAACAACATACTTTTTTTCCAGCTGCTCTTTGCTTATTAATCTGATAACGGGTAACTCTCTGCTAATGATTGGGGATGCCTGTTAATATATCACAATCCCAGTTTATTGATTACCTGTTTTATTTCCCTTTGTATAGCCAGTCTCTTCAGTAGCAAACCTGCGGCAAAAAATACTTTAGCTTACTTCAGATATCTCTTGCTATATAGAGGAACCGCCACGGGAAATGTCAGAGGGTAGTAAAGTCGCTAATACGTGCAGTATGTGCTCAACTTTGTTTTAAGCATGAGTGTACAAGATACAGCTTTGATTTACTCGCTGAACTCGAGAAATACGTCTCCGGGCACTCATTGCCGGGAAGTCTCTTTTCTTTAGCTAACTCTGTATCTATAAATGACTGTAATACGGGGGTCAGGGGGTCTTGAACGATCTCTCAAAAAGTGATATAATCCACCTTTTACAGGGGAGAGCTTACAGCAGGAAAAAGGAAGCGTCCTGTGCCAGGTTTACAGCAGAGTTAAGGATAACAGCCAAGGCCATATTTTTGCTAATACATTAGGATAGCTCCGAAATGTGCCAACACCATACCTTGGAATAAAGAAAATGACAAAACTGAAAATACCCTTGACAAGATGTCTCTCTTAACACATTAAGAGGCTGTCCAAACTGTGAAAAAAATCCTCAGCAGTTCCTCTCCTTCTGTCACAGAGTCTGTGCTTTGGTAGTCAAAGTTGCAGGGCTCTGCCGAAATGCTGCATGTTGGATTATACATGAGTAACAGCTCATAGACAGCATGTTGAACATACATCGTGTCTCACCTGCTCCTTTATAGGCCAGCCACTGAGGCCACTGCAAAATCCCCCAAACACCCAGGTTAATGCACCAGCTAGATCTGGGCACTGCAGTTGCCATAGGCATGCACGTTTGTCGTACGTTGTAACTGTCTCTGTTATGAAGACATTGCAAATCTGATGTTTTCTCATCCCTTAAATGCACCTGAATGATTAATGAAAGCAACCCTCCACCACCTACCCCCAGAAACCCCAAACCAAACCCCACAGCTGAAAGTGAAAGGAAAGAAGGATATTGTGCACATCAGGCACAATAAACATAGAAGAAAAACACAGCAAAGGATAGTTGTTGAATACATTTGAATAACAAATACATTTGAGGAAATCCCAGTCTGCTTGGGGACAGAGAAAAGGAAAATAAATTCATCACATTATTCATTGGAAATTATTTGTTCAGCTCTGCTCCTTAATGTGTCAGCTAAAGATGATTTCTAAGACTGAAGATTTTCTTTTCTTGCCCAAAATGACTCAAAAAGAAATGAATATTCCAGCCACCAAGTGAGGTTAATATATGAGTTTCATAGCCATTTACTCAACACTGCTGTTCCCTGCAGAGTAATGGCACTGAGGTGCATTCTGGGATTGCCAGGGGTGAAACTGTAGTAGATGTTCTTGAATAATTTAGCAATGTATGAAAGCTTATTTCATCATCATCAACACAGTAATACCTTGCACCAATGGAGTGCTTTACATTCCTGGTCTCCAACGCTGTGCAAGTATTCTCATTCTGATTTTTCAGCTGTGGAAACTTGAGAATAGAGAGGCAAAAAATAATTTTCCAAAGGGGGTGAAGGCTGTGGCAGACCCAGGGTAAAGATTCAGGTCCCCAGTAAGAGGGGAGCGACCATAACATCCATAATATTTGGGTTGAAATCTGCGTGGGTCAAGATGCTGCAGTTTAGACCTGTCTATGCTTAGTGAAAGAAGAGAAAGAGATCTAAATGAAAGTATTTTTCTCCTCTCTTCCTTTTCTGCTAAAGTAAGAATTAAATGAGGAATTAAATTTCCAGAGTAAATGAAGTTTAAATGTATTGCTAATATCTGTGCACTGGTTATTCTAAAGTGGCAGGGCAGGTTCGTAGCCAATTCTTGCAATGCCAGGAGGCTATGCTTACATTCTAGAGTGATTATTACCGTTAGGCTAAAGGAGCAGAGAAACTCTCGTGCCTCTCTTTGGGCTGTTTACACATGCATGTAACTGGTAACTTTTTTTTTTGTGTTTAAAGAGTCTAACAACTCATCAATCTTATTCTTCCCTGAATGTAGATTGGTCTTTAATGAGATCAATGAATAGTGCTGGTACTTTGCTGGCCAAAATTGTAAATGTGCTGTTGCATTTCCTATTTACCCTGTAGCACAGGGATTTCGGCGCGTTACTGTTAATGTGTTTTGCATTCTATTGCTCTCCTACAAAATTTATGGCCAGAGAGAGACTGCGGAAACAGTCCGGCAGTCAGAGCTAGAGCGTGTTCTCTGTACTACACTCAGATGTTTTTAAAATACATGGTTTTGAAATAGTTGAAGGAAGGGAAAGGGAAATGAAGAGCAAAAAGGGAGCTGGAAATGGGAAAGAATTTCAGATTAGTCTCATAAAAACAAACCTTTTGTTTCCTGACCTGCATCAGAGATGGAAAAAATAGATGTGGCTTAAAACAGCTTAAGAAAAGTGATCTCCGCTGTGAGATGCAATGGAATAGCCTTTAGTTAGCCCAGAGAAAAGCTGGGAGGAGAGAGTAGGCTGTTGGGCAGGGAAATTAGCTGTTGAACACCGTACATTGTTAATTATAGCTCTGGAGTAGCCTGAAACAACTAGTCCTCTTCCGTCCCGCTCCATTCTCTTCACTGTCCTTGTTAGCACTGTATTTGGTCCTGTTCCAGCTGTGCATTAATCTCTGTATCTAACACCCTACAAACCATAGGTTTTGTTTCTCTAGTGTGGCTCCTATGGTGAGAGCTGCACATGCACCCCAGAGGCCTGACCTGGTGGTGGGTTTTTCTCTTTGTGCGTGGTGATACAGGTTGATGTTGAAGTTGATCTGTATCTGGTACTTTGACTGTAAAGCGGCGAGTTCTGTGTTTTATTTTCTTTTTTTGGAGCTTTCATCCATTACCTACCATCCTGAAGCAGCTCCCAAGGAATATATACAGCTCCCAAGCTGTATATCCCAAGGAGATAGATATAGAAAGTCTTGCTGTGCCAGGGAAAGGAGTTATTATTGGGCATCTTTTACATATAAATCATTTTTGGTGCATGATGGTCCAAAGCCAGATAAAAGCTATAGTCAAGGCACTGACCTGACTCTGTATTATATGGGAATTCAGTGCAGAGAGTTGAGGCAAGCCTGATAGGCTTCTCTTGGCCCATTCAGGCCAAGTTGTGTGTTAAATCAAATATGCTACTGACTGACATCTTCGCCCCTGGGTGAGTATAGGGGTGATGATGAGAAAGAGTAGAAAATGTAGAAGACTTAATTCAAACAGATGAGTTGGATTTTTTAGGGGGGGTCTAAAAGGTGTCAAGCAAGTTGTGCACAAGAGCCCAAAAACCCTGAAGGAAGCAGAAGCTGTATGCGTGGAAAAATCTTAGAAAGATGAGAGATGCCCAACAGATGAACAACAGGAATTGCACGTCAAAGATGAGTTGGAGAGTTTGCATGCAGGCGTGCAGGTCAGCACTGCTTGTGCCACCATGGGATGTTCTCCTGAGTTTGCCCTTGGGGTGAGCAGTTCACCACCCTGTAGCTGTGGTATTTTCCAGTTCTGTGCTGTTTCTAAACATTGTTAGCCTTGCTGTTATTGTACTATTCCCAGTGACACTGCCTGTGAAGTAGTACCTGACAGGTGATAGTGAGGCTAGATAAGTTGTTTGATTAATGTGGTGAAAATTTCTGGAGTTTCTGTCTCCCAGATGAAATGCAGCATGGCTATTCAGGGACCCTGCAAATATACAGCTAGCAAGCATGGTATGGCTGACCCTGACCAGACATTGCAGTCCACATGTCTATTAAATCTGAAAGATGGGGAGGACCCTCTCTCTTTCAAAGGCAGGCAAAATACTCAACCACATAAGAATTAACTTGGGAAATTTGAGAGAATGTTATTGTAAGTGTTATCTGTCAGAAAACGTGATATTGTTCTGAAAAGCAGCAAAGCTGCAGAGGAAAAATGGCTCTGAACATCCCAAAGCCTGGACTGATTAGAATTAAATGCAGACACAGAAATTGAAGGGTTTGTTGAAATCCTTCAGTGCTGCTTGATGGTGCCAAGCCTCTACAAAGCCATTAGAGCTGATCCCTCAGTAGCAGAGAGCAGACTGGTATCTGTTCTTGTCTTTGGCAAAGAGTGGGTGGCTTGGATATACAGGACAAAGTACAGAGTTGGGGCATAAAAAGAGCTTCTGCATGCTCCTGCTTACTCGAAGTGGTACAATGGCACGTGGAGGTTACGCTTGGGAAGACCCCATTTACGGGAGCTTCGAATTCTTCTCTTACACCACGACCAAACTGTGGCCTAAGGTCCACATTTCCTTTGCTTGATGCAAATTTGCCAGGTCAGCAAAGTTGTGCTCCAGACCATGTCTCACGAGTTGAGAGGAATAATGTAGATGGTGGTAGGAGACAGAATGCAGCTAAAAATGTGAACAGCTTTTTTGGGGATGTGGTCCAAATTCTCTTCTTGGTTATTATGACATAAATAAGGAATAGCTCCCTGTGGATGAATGGTTCCCTTGCAGTTCATAGTAATCTTAATTGATTGCAGTATTTAGCCTTCATGCTCTGAATAATATGGTTTACCATGTACCACTTCTATGTTAGACATCTATGTTATATCTTATGTTCTAACCCAAATTCCCTCTGCAAAGAGCAAATTTTCTCTCTGCTGCTTTAGCCAGGACTTAAGTGCACATCCTCCCTTTAATTCTGCACACTTCTTTCTTTTTAACAGTCTGTCTTTCCATCCTTAAGTATCACTGGGTTGCCAGATAAAACTGTTATTGTTCCTATTACAAGAAGATTGTAATGGATTTATATAAAACTCAGACAGTGCCATTGTTCTTGAAGTCCATTTTATTGTAATGAAGTTCCACTCTTAATATTCCATGATCTTCAATGTCCTTTACAAGTAACTTTTTATAAATTAATCTATAATAATCTAATTCAAGTCACTTAAAGTGGATAACTATACTCCAATTATGATATTGGGAAAAGTTTTTACATAATGGGGGCTTTTATATGGATGGTTAACGCTAATACTGTAGTTTACAACATACTGTATGAATCACTAATTAAATGCCTAAGTAGCAATAATGGAAGTGGAACTATCAATACAGAGAAGATATCAATGATGTAAGGCATTAATAAAACTTTATGGCACCATTTAATCTTTTTTTATAGGTACTCCATTATGTCAGTGGAAAGAAAAGGCAGAAAAACAACGAAGTGAGAAAGAGTGGAGCTTAAAGGGACCAGGGAATGGAAACTAAAATGTACTTTCCCTCGTATCTCCCCCACAAAATGGGCCAGATAGAAAAGTAATGAGAAAACTGCCCAGTAGAAATAAATTTATCACACTCCTAAAAATACGGCTGTTCATTGCAGCTGAATGGTTTAAACACTACTTAACCTATATTCTATGACATAAGTGAAGGGCAGCATAAATAGTATCTTCAAAAGAGGGATACAAGTTTAGTAATGCTCAGACCGAAAAGGCACAGCTAAACTGTTGTTTTCTTGCTATTGGCCAGCAGAGATGACTAGCAGGGTAAATATATAAACATTTATATTGGAAGGAAAAACTATTAACAAAGGTATTTTATTTTTAAGCCAAAACACAAGCTTGGCTCTCGGTGCTGCCCAAGGACCATTCGAGGCGGCCGGGCTGCTCTCCTGACAGGACATCTCCTCTGTGTTCCTTGGATGCCGTCCAATTTTCCCTGCAGGAAAGCAAGCTGCCCATTTGCATATCAAAGCAGAGGAATAAGCCAACCCCAGTAGACCTCTAAAGGGAAGTGAGAGTATATGTGAATTTTTAGTTTTAACAACTCTCAATAAAAAAAAACCCAACACCAAAACCAGAAAAAATCCCCACCACACACCTCCATTCCTTTCATGCAACAGTCACTTCAAATGCTTTTGCAACACATTTGAACAGAAACAAGTATTTAACCCTTCAAATCCCCTTGCAGGGTGTTTCAGTCCTGTCTGTGTTTTGACAAATAAAGCGGAGAGATTTCTTCTTCTGAAAAACGCTCTTGATATCAGCTCTACACAGCACTTTGAAAATTACTGCACTGAGACCTCCTACACACCTTGACATGTATTAGAAGTGTGCAGCAGTCAGGCTAGTGTTTCATGCTCGCTGTTGTTGAGATGACATGTTTATTTAGCACAAGATTTCTAGCCTCGCGCCTTTCTGTGCCTCGTAGGAGGTATTTGACATCATCTGCATGTGATATTGTTGCTGAGGTTTGGCTCTGAACTCCACCTTTCCTGGATGTCCATTGCTGGGCAAACTGGAGCCAACAACCTGCCTCACAGCTTCTAATAAGAATAAATCTTTCTGTATTATTTTAAAAATATGACTTCAGTATGAGTAGATGAAGAGGCTATGAAAATTCTTTGCCAATATCAGTGAAGATTAGATCCGAGAAATAACATCTCTCTGTGATAGGAAATTCATTACTCCCCTTGCCCATCAAACGCGGCGGTTGGCAACCCTTCGCCTTGAGTACCTGGGAGCCAAGGCCGTCAATAATCCTGCAAATTTGCAAGTGAAACCAAACCTTTGTGCAAACTTACCCTTCCTCTCCTGTATTGCTTCATTTCGCAGCCACCAGGTCTGCTCTCTTCAAATACCTTTGAAGAGCTGCCGGAGTTTAATTTAACTATTACATTTCTGGTGTTTGCAGCTAACCCTACTTCCAGTGAATGAGGCTTGATGTATTTTGTTGAACGACAAATTTAGCGTGCACAAATACAGCTCTGTCTCTTTGTACCACCAAACAAGTCCTAGGCATGTCATTAGTAATACGATCAAACCTAAACAGTAATTAAAAGGTACCTATAAAAGGATGTGGGATTTCCCATAAGTGCAACCTTGCCCTGCGTCTTGGTTATTGTGTGAGCAGAGCTCATCCATGGTCACTTGCTTTTCTTCTGATGTTATTCTGATTTATCAGCAGTTACTCTAGAGCCACCATTATGTACTGGATGCAACTAACTATGGAATAAACCTCTTATTAGACAAATAAACATAATTCAAATGCTTTGGAGTGACCATAGGTTTTTCTAGACTTACACAGGAGGCTGCAATTGTCCTTCTTGTTCTGGAGTTCAACGAAAGTTCTGCTGTGAAGCTTCAAGTCCTTCAAATTTTTCTAGTCTTTCAATAGCTCATATTTTTTCACAGGTCTCTTGGTAGAACATAAAGAAAAAAGGAGAAAAGATCAATGAAGGTTTGCTGTGGGTTAATAGTTTCAGCCATACAGCCTCTTCTGATGTTCTTGTCCCTCATGACAGCTGAGCACTGTATTGTATAACGTGCCATAAACCTGGGACCCCATCGTAGCTTGTTTCAGAAATCTAGAAATGGCACTAATGGACAATTAAAAAAAAAAAAAATCAATGAAAGACATGGACAGCCATGCCAGAAAGAATGGCTGGAGACGCTGAGCATAGGGATCGCAGCAGGGCCTGGCCCCACTTTCATCTGCACATTTTTGTGTAAATAAAATCATGATATGCAGCTACACTAAGTCAGTCGACAGACTTACACTAAGCAAACTGAGGCTGTGACCTAACTGTTAGCTGCAATTTTTACACTTTTTTTTTTTTT
>VZTL01032320.1:37332-65277 GCA_013400535.1 Scopus umbretta
TTTGTAATTGTGCAGGCACTATCATTGTTTCTGTCTGTGAAGGTCTGCAGGCTTTATACAGGGTGACAGTTTCTGTGGGAACTGGGTTCAGCTGGGTCAGAAACTTTTTTTCCTACTTTTATTTTAAAGGATGTTTGGATATACATTGAGACTTTCACTGCTGCTTGTTGTGCTGTGTCCCTGTTTCCTTCGAACACACCTACACCTTCAGCGTCACCTCCATTTGGTTTATCATGCAATAAGATGTCATGTTTAATTTTATTTATGGGCTTAATATTCAAGTTTTTCACAAGTAATTTTTCCCATATGGGCCTCTAGAAATATGTTAGAAAAATCATTATGTACTGTTGTTAGAAGTAATGCATTAATAGGCAGATTAGCGTCCTACTGATGGGCAAAAATCTGGTTTTAGCGCCACGTGAAGGCACTTGGACCAAAATGAGCCATGAACCAAAGTGTTTACAGGTTATGGATGGCTGGAGCATTCTAATACTTTGTGCACTATCAAGTGCAATGATCCCTCCTGTTTTCAAATTAAAATATCCTCTTAAATGTGCATAATTGTGTTTCCCTGCCTCTGTTAACAGGCTTTTCAGCCTGGTTTCTCTCCCCAGAGAGGTCCTGTGTTCTTTGGGAGCCTCGCTTGGCTTGGCCGGAGCTGGGAAGGTGCCTCTGTGTTCAAAGGACTCCCTCACTTCAGACTCTGGGTCGAAGCAGGAGCCTTCTTGGTTTTGAGCGATCCCTTTGCACAAGCATGAACGAAGTTGCCTGATGCTGTGTCTTTTGTGTAATTCATCAAGAAGCAAATCTGGCACAAGCACCTAATGTGATGACAAAAATCAGTTTTCTGTGCTGGTCCCTTCACTGGCAGCCTGTGATACCTCTGTTGGCTGGTAGAGTTGGTGCTGTCCTTGAATGGTGGCTGTTAAGCTTCTCGCATTGTTTGTATGTGGCCATGCATGTAGAAAGCACCTCTTTTGGAGCACTTTAGGCCCTTCCTAAATGCAACCTGTTGCAAGTTACAGGCTGGGATTGACAGGGGAAGGGGAACAGCTGTGATGTTCCTCTAAAGCTAAATGTTGCTGGTTTTGCATAATCTGCAAAAATATGTTGTCAGGACGAGAGATCCAGCTGGCTCTCTGCCACCTTCACCCTCCAGAGCGTGTGCTGTGGGAGTGGGTATATCATCTGGAAAGCGGAAGGTTTATCACTGATGCCGAGATGTCAACCTAATATAGAAAAAAAGATATATATATGTGCGTGTGTATTTTAGTAACTTGCAATTCTTCTTGCACGATGGCTGCTAAAAAAGAAACAAAGGGAGATGCATCTTCTGGTTCTGCGATGCTGCAGGGTTAGATGTAGCCGTGATGGGAATAGAGGGGCTGTATGCTCGCTGCGTGCCGTGGTGTTAGCATATGCACACCACAATCTTCTTAATACCCATGGTAAATCCCACTGTCTGCTACAAGCTCCGTTTTGAATGTTAGGCTTGTTTGCCTTCTGTTTTTTAAGCTTATAAACACTTTGGGGCTGAAATTCCCACAGAAGGTAACAAGAGCAATGTTAACCCTCTGCAACGGTCTGTTTAAATGAGATTATCTTGGGCAAGTGGGGCAAAAGGACTGAGTGAGCAGGCTGGCAGCTGAGGAGTGGGTCAGGTTTGGGACTGCAGTTGCTCCAGACTCATATTTCCAGCAGCACAGCTGCCTTGAATTCGGCGGGGATTTATGACAAACATATGAGTAGAAGATGACCACAATTTTGAGTGACTGATAGGTTGATGTTGCTCATCTGCTTAGACCCAAGGGTCAAGAACTATTGTTTACACCTGAGCTCTTATTTTAAGCATGCTGCTGCTACTACTTGTGGAGGCTGACCGAGGGTTTGGTGTGAGTTTTCCAGGATTATGCTTACTTGTGTCCATATATAAGGTTTTGTGATATTACAAAATGCTATTATGTTCTGAGAAAATAAAATTCTGATGGAGGTTGCAACCAAGTAGGTGATTTGTCGTGGCTCTTTGTTCCTGGTGGTGTACCAGAAATCTTCTGGCTTTGATTCCTTATTCATTCTACCAAAAAACCTCACTGGGAAACACTTGCTGCAGTTTTTTAAACAGTCCGTGTGAAGGTAGCACTTGGTTATTATTTTTAATTAGCACAAAACGTAAGATGATGCCAGTATCCGCATCTAATTTACATCTTGGACCAAAATGCTATTGGATTCAAAAGAGGTTAGACTTAGATTAAAAACTGGGAAGAGGAGGAGAGGGTAGGTATGCTGATCCAGCTGGGGTGTAAAGGAGGCAGGTTTGACTTCTGTGGTGAGATTTATAGAGAATAGTGAATATAAATCCTGTAGGAAGGATTCAGAAGGGGTTAAGCTCAATAAAAAGATTGATCCAGAATTGTTTTGCTGATGCTAATCTCTGTTAGTAAACACAGTTCCTGAAATGGGGCAAGTTTGATGGGTGTGGGAAGAAGCCGTCATTTTCTTTTTCATGTACGTGTGTTTGCAAATGCCAGCTCTATGGCTTGAAAAAGAGAAGGAGGACAGGTGTAATAAGCTGTTTCCCAAGATGTGGCAAAAAAATGCCTTTCCTTGGTCTATGGGCCCCTCAGCAAGGTGTTCCCAGCTCTAAGTCTTCCCAATCCATGCCCGTGGACACGTCTCTGCAGACAAGGCTGGGCTTCGTTTCCCTGCACACACGCCTGCAAGAGCAGCGCTCCCAAGTCTTGCAGCAGTGTTCTGAGGAAAGATGATAAGTGCTAAAATACTATGAGTGTATAAATACCAAAGATGGGTTCCGCTTTATCTAAAATAATAGCACATCCCTTCTTTTCTTTTATTTATAACCCTTTATATATATAACTGCACATATATAACCTGGAGTCTAGTGAGGAGGCTGCTTAGAGATTGCTTACCCTGTGTTATGAGCAGACAAATAGTCAAATCTCCCCCAAATTTGTATACTCTTCTTTTGGTGATTCGTGCAGTCTGTTTTATTTGCTACCAAAATATATACTTAATCTGATGGAAACTTGCATGACTTTTTTTTTCTTCCCCATCTGACTGATTTCCCTCCTTTAGGCTGTTTATCCTTTGAATGTGTGTTAAAGGGATGAGGAAAATATTTACTGAGCTGTTAAAGAATGGGCCGTAATCAGGAAAAAGTAAATTCACCATTCTCCCTTGGCAAGTACGTTTCAGTATTACTCCTAATAAATCACCTATGTGAATTGAAGGCGTGAATAACACCTGCTTATGTACTACAGGATGATAACAAAGTAATACTTTTTATAAAGTACTTTATAAATAACCCAGAAGGGTTTGGAAGAACTGGGCTTTTAGTTGTCCAGGTAAGGTTTGCAGGGTGATGCTTTAACAAGTTTTTTTCTATCCAGGCATTTTAGCTTGCAATTATAATATTATTACACAATCACATATTCTTAGTATATTAGAATTATGTTATTATAATATTGTTATAATTAACTTACAATTATTATATTATTACACCCAGTGTAATAATACACCAGTGATTGATTTATAGACTGTTTTTTAAATCCAAGAGCAAGTAAGTCTACCAGAATTTGAGAGAGAAACAGGTGCCTGAGTTATGTTGGAGGGCACTCACCACCCTTATGGAAGAGAAAGAAATAAGAAAAGGAATAAAGCATGATCTTCAGAAACACTGCAGCTCTAAATCCATGCCAATGCCATGATACAGAAAATAATTAGAGGTCTGAATTTATGTAGCTTTTGCCCAAAATTTTGAGCTCAGGTATCTCATGTTTCAAATAGTAAGATTGGGGTTTTTTTCTTTCAGTGAGGAATTTAATTACATGCCTATGCTGAGCAATTTCTGTTAGGATTAGCAATTTCTGTTCTGCCTGCTCTACAGTCTCTGAATGTGAAGCTGATGATTCTCATTTGCAAATAATTTCAGCATTTCTTCCTATCTGCAAGGCTGAGAAGGATGGATCAAAACAAAATGTGCTTTCAAACAGATGCACGCAAAACAATCGGCTTGTAAACAAAATTACTCAGAAAATACAGTTCTTTAAAAAATTCTTGTTATCTGTACTCCTCGCTAAACGTTTATTAGAAGCTGATAATGTAACATTTTAAATGTGAAATCCAACAGTATCCCAAAACACTTGTAGAATACCCCCCAATGCTTTAGTATAATGATCCGAAACAAAAGATTTTGAAAACATGCTTCGTCACCTTCAAGTAAAATAGTACTTGTTCTTTTTTCTTATTGATTCTTCTACCCACCAACTAAATTGCCCACAAAGTTGTTATTAAATTAAATAATGAAGGATTGAAATGTTAGAGGAAGAAAAGGCTACATCCACTATTGTTCCTTCCAGTGTACGGAGCTTGGTTAAGTAACTCCAGCTTTTTCATTTATTTAATATATCTCAGATTGGTATCTGCTTAAGTCATAGCAGCTTACCCCTGCCAACACGCAAGCTCTGCAGAATTTACTACAGTAAAATGCAGGCATGCTTCACGTAGCCTTAATTTGTTTTGAGATCCCATCTTTTATCTATGGAAACCTGCTCTCTCAGCAGGATGAACTTCTCTGTGAGAAAGTAAATTGGTTGTAACGTGGCGTGGGTCCCAGCATGCAACGCTTACTACAGCTCTCCCTTCTGACGCCTCGCAGAAACGGGTGGCAGAAAGAGTTAAAGCAGCCTTTAGCATCTCGCATAATTATTCCTAGCCAATTGTCTCCAACTGGAAACTCACAATTTGTTACCACTTAGTTGGTTTCGGTGAATGAAGAGGATTCATTGCTTTTTGCTGGGGTTCAGGTCTTTTGTTCACAGTTTCAAGAAAATGGCAATCTCTTTTCTTGCTACTGTTCCAGCTTTAGCCATGCTTGGTTAAGTCAACGCTCAGGTTTCTCTGGATTCACAGGCGCTAATCTGGTAGCATGCAGGGATTTTTTCTTTTTACTGATTTTTCTTGAGCGTTTTATTTCCCAAATGGATGCTAGCAGAGCATTTATTTTTACAATCTTAATATTGTTATGGTGACTCCACTTTCTAAAAGTTGCCTGTCTTTATGGGGTGGCTGTTTATCTGAATCTTATGTTAATGTTTTCTGAGCTTCACAAGAGACTAAATAAATAAAAAAGAAACCACTGGTATAGGCATGGGGTAATAAAATTGATGTGGCAACTTTATATGAACCAGCATCCCTGTGCTTGTTTATAGGTTAGTTAACTTTTGTGAGGGGTGTCTGTAGCTCCTATGGGATAAGCATGGCTTGTGCCTTCATGGAAAAGATCCCAGCAAATTTAGTAACTGAAAAGGGTTATTGTTTTAAGAGAAAGTGAATGAGTCGTAGTACGCTGATCCTGATTAACCAACTGTGACAGATGGTAATTCTTCTCCTTAAACATGGCTTAGAGAAATTAAATTCAAGGTGATTTAAGAACTGTTTAAGAACTATTGAAGCCAACTTAAAGAAAGAAAAAACAAACAAACAAACAAAAAACAAAACTAAAAATGAAAACCAACCAACAAACCAAAAAGAAAAGTGGAACACCTTGAAGTTTGCTTTGTTTGCTCTTGCAGAGGTGTCTCTGAAGATGGGGAGCCAGCTTCCTGCCCAGGTAGCCACAGGGACCTTTCTATTCAAGTGTCGTTTCCAGGACCTTTTTTAGTGTTCTGTAGTATTGGCCCAGGAAATTTGTCTAGTCATGCAACCCTCTTTTAACCTAAAGAATAGTAATTTATTATTATCTCAGGAAATCATGCTACTCAAGATAAATGTTTTGGGGCCAGCGGAGTGAATTATTACATGTTTTCTAGGAGATTGGTTAGCTGAGTTCTGCAAAACTTGTGCCGTATGTCTTTTGAAAACCTATTTGTGGGGCTTGGATCAATACAGGAGGGCTGAGACCTTTCCATTGTAATTCTCAAAGCATCGATTTGTATTTGAGATTTAAAGGGATCTCAGTTTGCGAAGGCAAAACCAGCTGTGTTCATCTGTTTTCATACTAACAATCTATGAATAGCAATAGATTCTTCTTCACTGAATTGAATCATCATAAAATATAAATACATTATCTCAAAACTGGACTCAATTTCACTCTAAAGATAGCTGAATCTTACTGCACTGCCCAATTAGATTGCTTAAAACAGGGTATGAAACCTCAGACTGAGCAAAGTTTGCATTTCTTTTTATGACAGGTATATGCCTGCATGATTTACACATGAAATCAAATTGTAAACCTTTAGGGCATTTTTGCTAACCATGGTTCTAGAAACAGCACACAAAGACAAATAACAGGCTTCATAATTCTGATTTTTAAAAATCATGGGAAAGCAACCTGTAAGACATGTGGGAGTTATCTGAACCTAGCTGGCAGGACAGTATTTTGCTAATTGTCCCTAATAGATCAAATACAAGATTGTACCTGGGCAGGAGCACTACTTGTGGCAAGACTGAGCCTTAGTATCAAGTCTTCTATGAGGGCATGCATCCTGGTGGGAGTAGAGCAGTGTGTCCCTGTGCCGGAGCAGAAAGAGTCTGAATTCTTGCACGTACTGCTATCCCTGTCCTTTAGCTGATAGGCACATGAAGAAGAAAGCGAGCCAACTGTAGTGGTGTGACGTTCAAATTTTTAAAGGTTTCCCAGCTTTCCAGGATGGCTCTCTTCAGCTATTACTCTTTATGTAGCTGAGCTATTCTAGTACAAACATAAATCTCTATTTATAAAACACAGTGTCTCAGCTATTTTGTGTTATCTTGGTGTCAGTGGTTTCGATATGATCTCTTGAAATTGCTTTTGTCAGCTGTGGAGTAACTGTGAGTTGGAAGTACATATCTATTTGTGTGCATACCTTTATATTTTGCTCTACACGTGCATACGTGCGCATATATACTTATACCAGATACTGTTTTCAATTCAGTTTTAGTTCAATTCCTGTGCTGATTCTATAAATTATTAGAAAACTATGCACTATGCAAAATTATCCATGGCACAGTTTTTACAGATAACTTTTGGCTTTGTTGCTAGCTATGGAATTTAAAGCACAGGTTGCTTTGCTTGGACACAAATGATGTCTCATTTTCCCTTTTCCTGACTGGATGAGTTTATACCTCTGGAGAGGTTTCTAGGGTGTATGTTTACAGCTATTAGCTGAAAGTATTAATTTTCTGTAGGTGTTCTGCAATATGCGCCTAGACTGCTGGTTGTTTAAACAAACCTGTCACTAAAGGCAGCCTTATGGAAAAGAATCAGAGAATAGTTTGGAATGGACCTTTTAAAGTCACCTAGTCCAGCCTCCCTCCAATAAGCAGGGACATCTTCAGCTAGATGATGTTGCTCAGAGCCCTGTCCAAACAGACCTTGAATGCTTCCAGGGATGGGGCATCTACAACCTCTCTGGGCAACCTGTGCCAGTGTTTCACCACCCTCACTGTAAAAAATTTCTTCCTTATATCTAGCCTAAATCTCCCCTCTTTGAGTTTAAAACCATTACCCCTTGTCTGATTGCAACAGGCCCTGGTAAAAAGTTTGTCTCACTCTTTCTTATAAGCCCCCTTTAAGTACGGAAAGGTTGCAATAAGGGCTCTTTGGAAGGGGGAAGGACTCTTCTCCAGACTGAAGAACCCCAACTCTCTCAGCTTTTCTTCATATGAGAGGTGTTCCATCCCTCTGGTCACTTTTGTGGCCCTCCTCTGGACCCATTCCAACAGGTCCATGTCTTTCCTGTGCTGAGGGCTCCAGAGCCGGATGCAGTACTCCAGGTGGGGTCTCACCAGACCAGAGTAGAGGGGCAGCATCACCTCCCTCGACCTACTGGCCACGTTCCTTTTGATGCAGCCCAGGATGTGGCCGGTTGTCTGGGCTATGAGTGCATGTCATTGGCTCATGTCTAGCTTGTGGCCCATCCATTTGAGAGGTGTGGGAAGAGAGGTTGCCAGCAAAGACAAGGAAGTTGTTGAGTACTTCAGCCTTCTCCTTGTCCGTTGTTACCACTTTGCCAGTCTTGCTCATCAGGGGAGTATACTTTCTTTGACCTTCCTTTTCTGGCAGGTGTACCCATAGAAGCCCTTCTTGTTATCTTTGCATCCCTTGCCAATTCAGCTTCATCTGCACCTTGGCCTTGCTGACCCCATCCCTACACAAGGGGATGTGTCCCTATACTCTTCCCAGGATACCTGTCCCTGCTTCCACTGCCTGTGCATTTCCCTCTTGCCCTTTATTTTCACCAGCAGGTCTCAACTCATCCATGCTGGTCTCTTGCCTGCCTTGCCTGATTTCTTACAGGTGGGTACCGAGAGCTCTTGTGCTCTATGGAAAGCATCCTTAAATACCTGCCATCTCTGTTCTGCTCCCTTGCCCCTGAGGGCAATTTCCGAGAGGGTCCTATTGATTAACTCCTTGAAGAGTTCGAGGTTTGCTTTCCTGAAATTCAGGGTCCTGACTTTACTTTTCACCTGACCCATGTACCTCAGGAAAGGAAGGAGTTCCCTTCGTTTTCTGATAGTAACTTTCTTCTGTAAGACTTGTGCATGTGCAGTCTTTCAGAGTAACTCCAAGTTGCCTTTTTTGTTAGCAGTAATGCTTTGTGTTTTGGATAGTACCTGGTACCCAGGAATCTGAGTCCCTGGCAGATATTGATTCAACCTCATTGTGTCTCAGGGTAAAAGGTAAAAATTATCGTACTTAATTTTGAAATAGGCAAGTAGAGTCATAGCCTGTGTAGGTGTTTCCAGCACTGTGTAAAGCTGAGGTGTGACGTACACCCCTAGCTGGAAAACAAGCGCTGAACCTCTGATGCATCCTCTCCCCTCGCTCCTTACTGCGCCCGTACGAGTGGGTTTGCAGCATCTGCTCCTCTGCAAGTGCTGATGTAGATGGGGCACAGACCCACCAGCACTCATCCTTGGCTCTGGGTGCCAGCATCAACCGTCCTGTTCCTTCAGCTTCTGCCGCCTTCCTCCAACTCCCTGCAAGGGCTACCCTGCAGCAAGGAGCCCAGTCCTGGGGTCAGGAGCACCCTCTCCTTGTCCAGCCATGGGCCATCGATGTGCTCTGTCAGACCTGAAGAAACACACTCTGATCGACTGCATGGTTCAGGGTGGCATCCTGTAACCTAGTAACCACAAAGCTGGGTGCCTTTCATTATTTTTAAAGCCTGCAGAATGATTTATTAATATGTATTTTATATATATTCTAACATCTCATGTGCGTCATGGAAGAGTATTACAACAGTTATCAGGCAAATCAAACAGCCAGTGCTGAGCTCATTTTAAAGTAGTACAGCGCAATGTAATGGTTGCATTAATGGCAAGTGATAGCATGTGTCGTCTGACATTTAAATATCTGACAATTTCCATGAAATCATTGTATTCTGCATTTTGAGGTTTTTAGGAAGAAATTACAGACTTAAATTAACACTTGGTCATTATTCTTCTATCATGTGCTCTCATTACTTCATGAGGATTAGTGAGATGGTGGTCGTATATCTGTATTCATGTGTGCCAATTCAACATCATCGGTATTTACTCTGATTACCCTGCTGGAGAAAATACTTTACATGATCACAAGATGGTCTTAAGTGGGAAGATTTTGCAACAAAGCCCAGTAGTGCTAGTCTGATGAGATGTTGTGAAGTGTTAATACGTTCAATAATCAATATTTAATAAGAATTATGGAAATAGCTCTTCTTCATGAAGGGTATTTAGCGATTGTATTTGATTTTGATAATTGTTTGCTAAGTCTGTTGGATTATTTGTTTTCTCTTCGGTGCTGAATTCCGTTTCCAGGGCAGAGTGAAAAACCCCCAAACCTCAAACCTTGATGAATAGTTCTTCTCTGCATCACGCTATCTCTGATGGGCTTATACAGTTCTTCAGAAATCTTTTTTCCATTTTTTGCACTTTATTTGCTGAGGAGGAAAGATGTTTAAAGTCATGTTTCGCACCTTTAGAGTGGCATTTATTGGTGGCAAGTGACTAGAAGAGATGGCTGTATAACAAAGTTCAGCTTTATTTGTCTTCTACCTGCAAAGCAAGTGATAAGTGCTACTGAGAGATGGAAAAGTTCATTCTCTCTAGCAAGGTTACTCTTCTTGATGAGCATTAAAAGATAGCTTTAAGCCATTCACAATTATGACCTTGACTAGGAAAATGTAAGTTAATAAGGCTTCAACAAATTATGGTCTTTTTGGTCGATTTGCCTAGTGAACTGTTAATTGTAAAACTGAAAGACATTATGTTCAGCTTTCTCTATCACATCTTTTGTGTTTTAACAGTGACACTTCATTGAGTGCAATTAACAAAGCCTAGGAGATTTATTAACACACTTCTTCATGGCCAATGATCCATTCCACTTAAGACATAACACTGTAAAATGCACATTATCTCCTTTTGGCACTTACAATAATGCTTCATGAACTAGGAAGGCATATGTTAAAGCAGATAAAATAGCATTATTAGCTGACAAATCTTACAATTTATTAGACAGTTAATTTATCAGCTTAAAAGACACTTAAAACAGCTGTGCATTTAATGTCTTTTTAATGTATCCAGTAAAACTTGCATAATTGCCTGTAGTGCAATTTATTTTTAGCTATGTTGCAAAATGTCTGCATTTACTGTTTACATCTTCTTTAATTTTTCCTGCAAGGCTCATCACATCTAGGCACAAGCCCTAACAATGAGGGCAGATAATCAGATAAAAAGACTTCTCGTACAAATGGCTGCCCATGAATGAACTATTCAAAAGTACATGCTGAGCTGGACCAAAGAGTTCTTGCATTTTATCTCCACCCCAAGGGCAAGAGGGAGAAAAAAAAACAGGGGTGCCTGGTAGGCAGCACGGTCATGGACTGCCAAGCACGGCACATCAGAGACTGACGATGTCTGCCTTTACTGGCATTAGCATTTGGAGCCCATTCGGAGCCACATGTCTGGGGTGTAAACTAACAAGGCTCCAAGACTGCATTAGCAGAGGTGTTTCATTTTATAATTAAGGTAACTGCTCCCTGCAGATCAATTGTAGCAGACCTAAGTACTATCTGTGAAGAAAGTGTTGGAGAGGATACACATTTAATGACTCCGATGCATAAATTGGCTGTGTTTGTTTATTGCTCTCTAATTTAATGGAACCTTTTGTTAAATCTTTCTAGCTTTTTTTTTTTAACATGCTGCTAGTAATGATTTCTGTGGGAACAAAGGGTGTTGCTTATTAAAATAAAAAGTCAAACATTGCCGTTTCCATTAATTAAATGTCAGATTAGCTTAATCTTTTTATAAATATTGGATATAATCTATTTACAGAGTGAAATCAGATCTGCAGATGCTGGCATGTGTGGAGTAGAAGTTTAGAAGTGCAATTCTCCTTGCTTTGCAGAAATCAGGTAGGGGTGGGAGCTGAAGCAGGTTAGACCTATGTCTGGAGCTGGGCTCCTGAAACAAAGCAGGTGGGAGGCTTACGAAATGCCAGGAGTACAGGGATATAGGTAACTTTTCTGCAGTAATAGATGACTCCTGCAAAAGGGAAAAAAGCTGTTCTGGAGAGTTTCCAGATTCAGGAGTCTGATAGTAGCCAGATCTCTAAATGCCCAGAGACTGAAAATGTGTAGAATCTATCAGCATGGGGCTATGCACCAAAAAAAAAAAAAAGGTAGTAAATAAAAGGAACAAAAGACTGTTTGGGGATGGAACAAAAGAAAATAAGTAGGATTTTCATCATGCAGGGCAATCTTAATGATATGAGAATCAGAGAATCCAAGGCTAAATCCTCCTAAAATCCTTTCATCATGTCAGGATACCCTTTGTTTTTCCTTCTAAATGTAGTTACCATTCAGAATTACTGCATTTGATACAAGTTTACAGAAGTGTTGAATATCTACAGTGACAACATTATAATCCTAGTTAGCCTGTAACTGCCTATCAAAAACTTTTCCCATAAATGACTTACATGAGTAGTCTGGCAATATGATAAATTGTTCAAATGAGTGGATGTGAGAAAAATGGATGAATTATTGAAGTCAAGTATAATAGTGGCATATGGATACCTATATTCATTACAAGAAAATTTTATGTATTACATTTAATTAAAACCTAAACATGTAACAGTGCGTTATTCATGCAGAGATAGTCATCTAATGAGAGCTCCTTCACAGTTTGATTAGTGCAGCATTGTTGACTATTTTATTGCTGTACAGTAAATTGTTGGAGAGTCGTCTTTGTCCCGAATACAGCCGAATTCTGATGACGTCAGGTTTCTGGTGAGAAGTAACCTAGCTGGCAGCTGGTAATTCTTAAGTTACAGATCTTTTTATGAGAGATTTTAAAGGCCACCACCACAGAAGGAAGGGGCTCTTAAAGTTCTCCCTCATCTCTGTTTTCTAGCAGAACATCATCCTCCAGTTCCTGTTCTCCCAATCTGTCATTAAGAATTTAATTTCCATTTATTTAAAGGTAAAATATATTGGGCAGGAAACTGCCAGGAATCTGTTCTTTCTTAGGCTAGCACCAAAGTGGGGCAATGCTGTAGCTGAAGAACAACTTCAGATTTAAAACAGTATTTTCTTCTGAAGAGTAAAATCTAACCTTTGAAATCTTGCTTAGGTAAAACCCACCTCGTTACAGTAATAACTAATTTTACATTCTAGTGAAGTTATCTTATTTTGTGACTAGCTTAAAAATAAGCTCATCTGTAACCACAAACACTTGAGAACCTTTTCATATTCCATGTTAGAAAGCTTTCAGACTTGGAAAGAGGAGATTTGTTGCAAAATGATGGGTTGAAAGTACAGTTTTGCTCGTCTGGAATGTTTTCTGTTATTTAATAAACTTTAGTTTTATAAAAAGATTAAAAATAACAAAAAGATAAAAAATAACAAAACCAGGAATCTGCAGAAGTGATTAATGTTTTTGTCAAAACTTCGAGAGCCCTTTTCTCTAAATCTGGTGGGTCCTTAGGAAGATGCTTTCTAATTAAGTCTGGCTGTGGGGTCTCCCCACGTTCCTGACACAGATTGTATGGCTTGAGATGAAACTTCTCTTCGATGGCTTGTTTCTGTCTCATGAACTACAAATGCGTGTGGCAAAAGCACGTGTTGGTTCACATTCAGTCTTTCCTACAGACCCGTGCAAACCCTGTCATTTGAGAGGCAAAAAGTCAGTATAATTTGTAGAAAGCTCATCTTGACATGAGGGAGCAGAAAACCTTGGTACGAGCTTCTGACCAGTTAGATAATTTAAGGGGGTGAGGAGCTGGAGGCAACGGGTCTTTCCCCTGTTCTATAATTCCGCTAGGTTAGTCTTTCCTGTCTTTCCCACTTGGGAACATGCGAATCGGAGAGTTTAACAAAAACCAATAATAATCTGGAAACAGGTTAATAGTTTCTTCCTGGGATTGTTATTTTATTAAACAACTAAAACTTTAGTTCCTTTTTACATGGGGCGGTTCACTGCCGTAAGCTAATTGCTTAGAAAGACCTTGTGTTAGAGCCTGAAAATAGTTGATTTCCTTGTCTTCTAATAGCATTTCATTTGAGATTACTTCTTAGAAAAATATTGTTTAATTTCAAGGCTATTTTGCCACACCCCCCTGTCTTATTAGGTGGGATTTGTCTTCCCTGGTGTGTGAAATACCTCTCCCTGATGCTGTTCTCTTAGCAGTAATCTTTATAAAAGTCTACTTTTAAAAACCTACATTTGAGCAGGCACTGCTAGTTTTATGAGAAACACATTTGGCGTTGTGGGGAACGGTCTGAGAGGAGCAGGAGCGTGTGTGAATCCCTGTCGGTTCTGGAGTCTTTCGGGGAAAGGATCGTTGGGGACCGGTGATGCTCCGAGCCCAGCGTGTGGGATTCTCCAAAGCATTAGTTACTCATACTGCTCTGCTTGCGCTAAAGACCTGAGGAAAGAAAAAGAAGCAGCTCTTCCCATGGGTTTTACAGGAAGCAATTAGAAAAACCATACCCAGTGAGCTTCCCTTACAAAATCACTTAAAATTTATTATACAGAAGAGAGTATATCTTGTTCCATCCTCTAAAACAGTAAATAAACTTCTGTACTTTTTCTGTTTGTCTGTGAATTTCACCTGCCCTCATAGAAGATGAACCTGTAGTTACAACTAGTTTTGGATCATGTTTTTTTTTCCCCCTGAGCATCAGAAACCAGATGTTTTCAGTGAAAAGGAAATTAATGGCCTAAATAATGAAAATATTGAAGTACTGTAGCCACAGTCCATCTGCTGCTTTAGGCACTGCTATTTAAGGAATCAGGATCAGATCCTCTTTTAATTTTTTGAGTATATTTGTCATATATCTTGTAAATGTGAAAAAAAGAAAGATTAACCTACTCTGTGGGTAGCTGTTAGCTTCCATCTTTAGCAGTTAGGAGCAAGGAATGACCTAGAAGGGGTTGCACCTGCTGGGAATAGTTGGAGAAGCTGTACGGACCCCAGCCCTCCACAGCAGCTCCTTGGTGTCCTGACCCATCCCTACAGCCGAGGGGGACATACGGCAGGTCCCTCACCCGACCGTGTCTGCCACCCTGCGTTCTGGTTCTTTCAGATGTACTGCATCCACGACTTGATTCAATCACTTTGATTTCAAGTCCAGTGAAAATTTGCACTTTAAACCTTGGAATTAACCTCTTTACTGTACCTCTTCTGTCCTTGATTTTACAGCATGTCCAAATCCCTGCCACCAAAATAGCCAGTCTAGTAGTTCTACCTCTCCACCATCTTTTTATCATAACCAGATGCATGACTTGCCTGGTCTTAACTACCATCAACTTAAGTAATGACTGGGCTTTGAGGTTATGCAGCTGGTTACAGGAGTACTTGGTTTCAAAAGAGATAAAACAACAGTGTCTGTACTTTTTCTCACAGTTGTGTTATTGGTTCACTTTGGAATTAATTTGCTAGAGGAATAATACAAGTGATGAACTGGATTCGCTTCTCCAGCTTCATGAGAGTGACAGTACGCATAGTTCAGAATAAGAGGGTACAGTGTTTTCTGCTCTGAATGTCTAAACAAAACTGCATTCCAAAAACGTGGACCTCCTCTGTCAAATTTGACACATACAAGCACAAAGATGGCTATATTTCCACTGGTATATGGTGATAGCCTAATACTCCCTGAAGGAGTGGGGAGAGTCCTGCTTTTCTGTCAAGCTGCTGATTAACTGCTGATGCCTGCAGATGTTTTTGTCCTCCAGCAGGTTAAAAAAGTTAAAAAGCTGTTAGGTTAAAAGACAGCAGAGAGCTTTCTCTAGCAAGGGTACCTTTGACTTGAGGGTACCTTCTTCCCTGCGTCTTGCTCTGACATGGCTCAAGGTCTTTGTCGCCAACTTTTCAAGTTCTTCCAGCTCATACCAGAGAGCTTCCTGAGCTGTCCCTGGCCACTAGATGGTTGTTGTCCTTTCCGGCCACTGTGACACCAGCCCTTCTACCAGCCCATGTGGTTTTGGTGAACATGCAGCTTGCTGAATAGCCTGAGGACAGTGTGTTGGAAAAAGGCTTTTGTTAAGGATCACCGTAGTCTTCGGTGTGGAAGGATTTGCTCATCCTTTCCAAACCAAGCCACCTGCAGAATCTCTGTGCATCTTCTCCTCTGTGAATTACTTCATTACAAGTTCTCGATGGAGGTCTCTCTCATTTAATCCCTTTATGCTATTTCATCGATGGCCTAATGTTTTACAGTGGTAAACAATATCAAAGCATGGGAAAAAATACTACAGTGAAGGGTGAGGTTTGGACCAAGAAAAACATCTGAATGAGATCATATCTCCTAAGAAAAATACTCATTTGAAAAAAGCAGTCTCTGCAGCAGAATGTTTTTACCATCAGTTTTTTGTATAAATTATTTAACCCGTGTATACTGAGTTGCAAAGATGCACACACACTATACTGGGTATTTTGGGCCATTTAGTTATGGCTATCCTCAACTTTCTTTGAAGCAACAAGGAAGATTATTTTGGGAGGTAAATAAAGAATTTTTTAGAACTAAAAAAAAAATATGCCTGGTCCAGCTATTTGCATCTGAGGACTGGTAGATTTGCATTTTGCATTCTTTTCCAAAAGAAAATAGCATTATATGCTATATACATATATATTATACAAAATAGCTTGTTACATTGTGTTATTCATTTTCCCATTGTAATGAATTATCAAATCAAACTTGATGTCAGTGGCACACAAAATTTTGGACCATCCAGCTCTATACTACCAGAGTCCTAAATATCTACACAATGACGTAAAAGCCCTTACAAGTTGCAGTACTGCAACTAAGTTTAGGTCAGACCAGTCAGGAGTTCAACTTTCTGCCATTCTGTGCCAAACCTAGAAAAGAGCCTTTATTTGCTGAAAGCATGTGGGAACTTCACAGAGATACAATATTAAAGGAGCAGCAGAATCAAGGATAAAAATAAATTTTGTTCATTTTAATACTGTGAGCTAAAGATTGTTACTTATAGAGGTGGCAAAAATAAATACTTTTAGTGGGCTGGGAGAGAAATCTGTAAAACACAGAGAGGAATAAATGTAAATTGAGAATTTTAATGTATATAGTGTTTATTTGTATTTTGAAAACTTCAGGGGGTCTGCCTGGGTAAGGAACTGGGTGCTCCAGAGAGTGGGAAAAGATGTACAGTAATTCTTCAAAGTTTTGGTGGTTTGAAAGTCACAGGAAGGGAAGAGGTCTGCCCCCTAAGGAGAGAAAATATTTTCTTGCACCAGGTCAGTGATCTTCAAATGAAAAAACAAAAAAAATTGTTAAGTAGGTTTAGAGATATTAGAGCGTAACATCTTGTAAGAAATTGTTTCAGAGAATTGGCCCAGTGGTCTGAGTCAACAACGTGCTTTTATACAGCCGCAGATGTAGTGATGGTGCTGGAAGAGCCTCTTTGGACTGCTGAATAAGTCTGCAATCGTGGAAATATTAATCTACAGACTTGTAATTGGGAATGTTTTCACAATCTGTAGAACACAGACGTGAAACCAAGGCGATACAATGACATAAGCCAGTGGTGTATTATAAAAAGTGGGAATTTAAGCTGGATAATTTAAGCTCTCGTTCATGCTCTTGTACCTTTCCCCTGACCCCAGTTTTGTTCAATTGGTCCTAGCGTGTCAGCCTGGATTTTCATTCCATTTAATCATCTGCCTCTACCTTTCCCCTTGTTTGTTTCTATCTCCACGCTAAAAAGACTGCTTCTAATGTGTTATTGAATAAGGCAGCGCTCTGTATGCTGCGGAGCACTTTCTCTTAGTGGTGATAAAATAGTGATAAAAACGAAAAGTGACACTTCAAACGCAAGCCTGCTTTTGAGCTTCAGTGCATATTGCTTTTTCTCTCCCAAACACAACTCTCTATTTTTTCCTCTCAACAACTGATCGTTTTGAAAGAGAATAAGGATGCACATATGGTACGGCAAGTCTTCCCAATATCTAGCAGTATGATCTGCAAAGATGATGTGACCCATCAACATATTTGAGCTTATGTACCCCTACTAATATTTAGAGAGAGTGTTTTCTCTGCTAGAAAGGTTTCCATCTCTACTGTTTCTGTGGGTTGGACTTGCCAGGATCCTGCAGCTGCTTTGTGGGAACTTGTTTCAGACCCTGTGTTGGGTCTGCAGCACCTTTGCATCACCAGTGTAGTACAAAAGAGCTTGGTTTCAGGTGCATCTGCCCCCCTCCTCCCTTCCCACCCTCTCTCTGATGGCCTAAACCAGAATAAGAGTTGCTACATTAATTATTCTCTCCTTTTAATTAATTAAAGAGGCTCAGAATGTGGATGTGGTGAAGTCTGGCTGCGGGGATGGTTGGGAGAGAAAATACAGGCTGAGAAAGCTCCCCTGGGAGGCTCAGCAGAGCTGCCCTGCTGTAATACCACTGACACAGCCACGGTGCCCGAGAGCTGGGGGCTCTGCACTGACTCGGCTCTATTTTCCATACAGAGCTTCTCCAAACCCTGATTTTAACCTCACTCATCCTTTCTTTCCTTCCCTCTACGTGTAAAGCGTTTCGGTTGTCTAATAATTTGTATTTGAAAGGAGAAAGCACTTCTTTGCTCCCCATTCTCTCTGCTCCACTCCTAAACCTGATCGTAAAGCAGTGCTGGGAGGTGATGGAAAAAGCACTGTCCCCTGTAATTTATTTTGAAGCTACTCCTCTTATTAATTTCTGTTTGTGTTTAAAACAGTCTTCCAAGATGCCTCGGCTGTTTTTCTGAAGCCTGGGGGCAGGGCAGGCTCTTGGTGCTGCTGTGGGCTTGGCAGCATCCATTTTTAAACACTGTTCTTTAAGGATGCTGTGCAGGAATCAGAACTCTGAAGAGGACCAAAAATGATGAAAGATTCAGAAACAGTAGGCTGGAGACAGGGCTGAATGAGCTGGGTTTGTGCGGCAGAAAAGTCAATATCTCTCTCTCCCTGTTGGGCTTAGGAAAAGAAGAAATTAGCTTACTTTGCAGCAAAGATTTTGGATAAAAAGGCTAGTTAAACATTAAGACAGCCCTGCTAGGAATGTGAGGGATCCTCTTTTCACTGGGTTTTTGTGAACAGGCTTGTCAAAGTCCTGCTGGGAATAACACAGGTGAACTCCATCCCCCTCGGAGACCAGGGAAGTTAACTCAAGTTTCCTACCACCTGTCCCTGCTTCTAATGTCTATGTAAACATGGGAACATAAAAATATTGCCTTTTTCGACACAGGGCTGTGGAAAAAAATATGTATGATATGGTTAATATTTTATCACTGCTCAGAGCTATAAAAAAATATTGGCACTGCTTCCAAAGTTGTTGCAGAAAGGATGGATAATTTATAAGAAAAATGGGGGGACCATCCCATCTCCTGTTTTTAAAATGTGGCAGGTTAAAATTATGATACATGGACAAAAAGTGTCTATTTTTATTTACAGAGGGGTAAAGTTGATGAGTGCATGTACAATTTTCAGAATAACCTTGCAGAAAACATCGTTAATGTGTAAATCCCATAGAAATGTCCAAAGATTTCCTTCTTGTGTATTTGGCACATAATGCAATGGCAACCCATGGTAAGTAAAAATGGAAATAATTCTTTAGAGTGCTAAATTTATTAAGTATGGTGATTGATGCCTAGCTACGTGGAGGTCTAATAATGAATGCCCAGATGTTCTTTAAAAAGTGAACATTTAGAGTTCTGTATTTGCCATGGTCTATTGCGGTCGGCCTCTCTTTCCACTTGACACCTCCATGCATGTCCCCTCCTTGGCCCCCTGCTCCAAAAGGTGTTTTATGCCCACAGCTCACCTCGCTGCATCTCCCTACATATTCCAGTAGCTTGAGGTGAGAAAAGAAAAAGCAATTTTTTTTTTTAGTTCTGTCATAACCTTAATGCAGATTTTAAACTGAATTTTGCATTTCATGATTTGTTCTTCCCACACACACACAGATTCCCACTCCCCCTCAATGAGGTAATTGCATGACAACTAGATTAATATCTTTTACATACTTATTAAACTCAATAAGTGGTCCTGCGCAAACAATTGATATTTAATTACCGTATTATCATCCTACTAAATTTTAATTACTATTCATTTAAAATACCTCATATGTTATCATTCATGTTAATGCGGATTTGTTTCTCTGTAAATCCTAAGTTTAAGTTGAACTAAACTGCAAAGTAATTGGGATTTCTCAAGGTAATAGTACATTTAATGCAGATCCAAGGCATTGCAATACACCAATACACTATAGAAAGGCAAAATGCAACCACCAACCAGTATTGGTTGTATTAAAGAGTACATGCTTTTGAACCAGAATTCAGAAAAGGTTGAATGGCTTACCTTTCAAACCACCTTGCAATGTAATTTCAGCTTAAAAGATCTTAAGCCAGGAGAAATTAATATTTAGCAGCTGACAATAAGCTGATTGTTAAGAACCAGAACAGTTCCAAAATTGGTGAGGAACACGAAAAAAAGGTTAAAATCACAATCCTACGGTAAACTTGCCTCTTCCACTGATCATTGTTTTTGCCTCTGACAAGTATCGATTTTCCAAATCTCATCCATGAGTCACTTAATTACTCCTCAGAGAAAGGAAAATACGTGATAATTTTTGTAGTGAAAAAACAACCACCTCTGATGGGTAAAATCATAACACCTTGTCAGTTCCTGCAGCAGGAGGCAGAGATTGTGGGGTCTCATGATCAGATTCAGTTAGATCTCTTTGGTTTTGTAATTTATTGATAGGGGATATTTAAAATGAAAAGGGATTATTGTCTGTATTTCTATATGTAAGATCTGGTGCAGTTGTTCATGGCTCTACTGAGGAAGGTCATATGCTCTGAATCAGAGCACTTTGCTCTGATCAGCTCCTTCTTGCTCTCTGTTACACTCATTGAAATTAAATCTCTTCAGATAGCTCTTCAAATCCATTGTGCTTTTCCCAACCAGGCATGTGAAACTATTAATATCTGTACTCTGGCAGCAAGATACTCCAAATTCCTGCAGAATCTCTGTTTTTCTCCTCATTTTTGCAGTTTCTATAGGTGGTATTTGATTCCATCTATTTCTTTTCATTGTGAAATACTGAGATTCATCTTGGTTCTTATTAAAATTGTAAATTTATAAGGTCTTTTTTTCCACTTAAAACACAGATTATAAGAAGGAAGTTCAGTAACAGCTTGGAAAACGTTTCTTCCACATGGTTTGGTAATTTGAGGGGATTCAGTTTTGCGGGGTTATTTTTGCTGTTGTTGCTTAGCTGTCTTCCAGAAAAGTTCGTGTGAAGGATAGCCCTTCTTGTATCAATATGCCAAAAATATATTTTGTTTACTGCAAGCAGGCGATTTTTCTTAAGCAATTAATTGTGTGACTCAGTCCCATAAGCTCCTGTAATGACTTCATAGCCTGTCAGTGATATATAACCTATTGACTTTCCTTTGGTTATAGGACTATTACTTTCCTGATTGATTTAATCATTCCATGCTACCTTTATCTATCTCCTTGCTTTTATGAAACTCTATTGACTGGCCGATCTTTTAAGGACTGATCCAAGGGCAAGGGAAGTCGAGGGGAAGACATGGTAGCCCTCAGACCTGCCTCTTGGATCTTGCTCCTGCATGAGGCAGACTTTACTCATAGGTCAATTCCAGAAGAGACCTCTCAGTATGATAAAATAATAATTATATCTGTTTCTGTCTGGTATATTCATCGTAATGGAGAACAGGCAATTTTCCTTGTTCGCAAAAACACCAGAATTGCATTCCTGTGGGAATTATTGCTTCACGAATTACCCCAGTTTTTGCTCATATTTTACTCAGGCAAATGGCCCCATTCCCTTCAGGTGAGTTTATTTGCATGAATTGCGATGTCTCTGGATTGGCATTTCTATAAATCAGTGAGAAATACTGAGTTGTTTCTCGCCTGTGTATAATGGGCATAATAGAGTCTTAATTTTCTTAGAAATATTTAGTATGCAAACACTTTCACAGGACCAATTTACTTACTGGAATGAAATTTGTACAATATATTAGTGGCAGGAACTATTGAACTAAACCATTTAAACCTGTGCTGGACTTTAGAGGAAATTAATCACGTGGCAATGAAGATATCTGCTGGGCAGAGCCTTGGCACGCTTGGGAGGCACGGTGAAATCCAAACCGCGTTGCCATTGCGTTCATTTGGCCTGAATGACAGGAAAGACAAATTTACTCACCTGGGCTCCACTGTGCTTAGACCCCACATATTGTCATTTTTTTTATAACACATATTCACTATAACACTTCAACTAAGAGAGTTTGTGTATTAAATGATGTTAGATTACGATATTTAATGGCTTATAGGATATAGCTAGTACCCGGGAGGCTAATTTGTTTGCATTAGTTGGACGGGTCAACTGCTTCAAACATGCAGATTATAGAACTACTGGTAGATTGCATTACACAATTTAAATAAATAGTAGCAATTTGTCAATGTCATCTTAGCTTCAACATTTTCCTTTTAAACCCCAGGAAATAGTAGTTCCAATTAAATTGACCTTTTCTTTTCTGCATCTTCATGTTATTAGTAGATAATGCTTAGTCTTTTAGCAAGTAAAAATAAAACAGAAATAGAAATACTTCCAAAGCAACAATGCACTTGTAGTAAACTTTCCAGACAAAATTACCTTCTTTATAAGCAAATGAATCAAATTTAGCCACCCAGTAAACTTTACATGTCAGCTATACATGTATACGTCAGTAATAGATTAAGACACATGAATTGCTGTGTCTCAATGATTAGGTCTTTGGTTTCAGGGGACAATTGCAGGTTCTTGTCAATGTAAAGCTTTAAGTTGTACTATTCGCTTTGGAGACAAAAGAGCAAAAAATACATAACGGCTGAACCGTCCATATGAACCACACTCAGCAAATCCTAGACATCTGGAATGCTAACTCACTTTTGGGAGTTGGGTGTAGGTATCTACTTACTTAGTCTTGTAGCACTAAATGAACTGGATTTGAAAACCCGGACCTGGAAGTCTTATAGTGAAATGGAAATGGTGGAATAAATTGTCATGTAAGGTGGAAGAGTTTGACTACAAGCATCATCCATGCGGGGATGCACATCGATACTGTGCAATGCATGTTTTCCTATGTCCATGTGCGTAAAAAAGTGTTTTACTTCTTCAATGTCCTCCTGACAAACATCAGCAGTAAGCCTGATGGCTTCAGAATCAGAATTTGCTCCAATTTTGGTAATGCAGGTAATTTTGAAGACATGGCAGCCTGAGGTTTTTGGGCTAAATTTGGCCAGAGGAAGATACCTAAAGCTTACTCAGTGTCTGAAGCAAACTACTGGGACAGGAACGCGAGTATAGCTGTACCTTGGTGGTCTTTAGCTGTGGAAGGGAATAGCTCTCTGTAAATTAGAGCATCTCAAAACTTCAGGCTTTGCTGAAAAGGGTTGAATTGGTTTTAGTTGTTCAGGCTGAAAAGTGATTTTGAGCTACTTTTTTTGCACGAGCAGTTTGTGACTAAAGCAAGGACAATGTGAAAGAAAATATTATTTTTGAAGGAAGAGGCTAATAGTCTCTGATGGAATCCTAAAAATCAAACAAACAAACAAAAAAGCCAAAAAGCCTCCAAAACAGCCACCCAAAAAAACAGCTGCACTGTTGTTCACCCATCTTCAGTGCTGTGGACAGAATGGCAATTCTCATGAGAAAATCCAGATTCAAATTGACCTCGATTATCAATTGTTTTGCTCATCTGCTTTATTGGAAAATACATCTGTTTTCTAAAACTTTCCTTTTGGGCACTGTGCTAGGCATTTCTCACGTCTTCTGCTGCTTTTCTTCAAGCTGCATCAGTTAGCTTTGCATAATCTTAGCATTTGGGTTGACAGGTTTACATCTATTTCTCATGCCACATAACAATAGATCTTAGAAAGAATGAGCCAATTTCTTGTGCTCCCCTTTATCACACCTTCTGTTTACGCGATACTTTCTTTTCATAGTGTCAGGAGCACCCAGCAAAAGTCCTTCTTCTACATCAGCAGCTTTTCGAAGGTCACAATAGCACTGACTTTATATACTCAGCTACTAATTAAAAGGGATTTTGTCTTCTGAACATGTAGAATTAGCGCATTCCAAGGCTGAATGTTACAAGCACAGGGCACTGGATATTTAAAGTTTCACTTTATTTAGTATTCAGTGTATATCATTCAGCAACCACCATTTGAAAAGAGGCCAGAAAGCAATTTTAACCATATCACATGTGGAAAAAAAGATTGAAAGTCTTGGAGAGAGAGATAATTCTGCAATCTCTGTGATCTAAAAGTGAACAAAGGATGTGACCTAACAGATAAAATACAAGAAAAACAGATTGCTGTTACTTTTATTTCTGATTCCTCAGAAAGCAGACACAGTAGGCATGGATCTGAACACATCGTATGATAACATCATTAAACTGAGTAGCTGACCCTCAGCAATTCAAAATAGCACAGCATGTAAAGGCACTGACTTCCCCTGTCCTGCTTTCAGCTGGGATAGAGTTAATTTTCTTCCCAGTAGCTGGCACAGTGCGGTGTTTTGGATTTAGGATGCAAATAACGTTGATAACACGCTGATGTCTCAGTTGTTGCTGAGCAGTGCTGACACTGGCCCAGGCCTTTCCAGCTCCCCATGCTCTGCCAGGGGCACAAGGAGCCGGGAGGGGGCACAGCCAGGACAGCTGCCCCAACCTGCCCACAGGGCTATTCCATACCATACGGCGTNTTTTCTTTTTCTTCTTTTTCTTTCTGACTCAGCAGGGAGGGGAAGTGAGCGGCTGTGTGGTGCTTGGTCACCCGCACGGGTTAAACCCCGACACTACTTTCCCACTTTTGACTTGAGGGACGCCCATTTGGCTGATCCCCAGACACCAGGTTAGCAGTGTAAGGACTGGTCAGGCTTCTGACGTGGTCTTGTGGGTCTGAGATGTCCAAAGGGCAGCTAGCTTTTGCTGGGAGAAAAAAAAAAGTGGAGAGGCAAAGGACAATCACTTCTGGATTATTTTATTTTTCCTTAAATGCAAATCAAGGCAAATATAGCCAATGATAAATGCAAATTTGCAATTGGAGAAGAGAACTGCTAACAAATTTTAAGGTTATTTGGAGAATTTTTGCTTGTGTATTCTTAACATACTATTTAATATTGAAGATGATAATGCACCTTTTCTTAGCATTTTCACATATGCTATTTCATCAAGTATGCTTTTTTATTTGAAACCAGATACTAAAATGCAGTAGTAAATTTTATTTTTTATGTTTGCTTTTGCATTTTTTGTGGATTTCACAAATTTCTCATTTGTGATCAATCAATGCTTTTTTAACTTCTTTCAGAGTAGTAACCCCATAGTTCTTTCCAAAGGACAAAAAGAGGGTAATAACTTTTAGGAGGCCAATACTGACTGTTTCTGAGTGTTGTCAGTCTTTGGCTGGTGAATGCTTCATAGGAAGATTCAAGGATTCCACAAAAAACAAGGCAGCAAAGAATGTGCTTCATTGAAGAATCATTATCATTTTTTTTCTTTTCTTTTTTTTTTTTTTTTAACTAGTTGGCATGCTTCAGATGAAAGGCTTGTTCATTTCTTCTGTTATCTGAAAAATTTGAGTGGAGAGCTTGAGCATGTAGCCGACAGATAATCAATGCCACATCCCTTTAAGTGGCTGCTGTGGCTGGTGGGTATCAATAGCAGACTTTTAGGGCTGTCACTTTCTTCATCTACATGGGCAGCGTATGGCCCTCATCTATTCCTAGGTACAACACGCTTTGCGTCAGCGCAAACTTTGTTGACTTCAGGAGAGACAGATCTGATTTGCAGGGGAATTAGTTAGCAGAGGATCAGGTCCTACGTATACAACAACGGTTTCATGCCACTCCACTGCTGTCACTATTCATTGCCAAAGAACTATATCCTTTTATTATCGCCTGGCAACGAAAAGAGAGAGATGCCTGCTACAGAGCAAAGTAAGCCAGAACCAATCAACATTTGTACCGTTTGCTGTTCCTTAAGAATCGTTTAAGGATAATTCCGGAAATTCCATGGTTGCAGGTTATCTGCGGTGTATCCTCCCTTATTAATCACAGACAACTGATACTGGAGTAGAGATGTAGCTGAAATGAAACAGTGAATACACAAAGGTTAGCCAGCAAATTAAATAAATATGCATTAATGCCTCATTTGCCTCAAGTGCCTCTATACAGTAACGACACTTGGATAAAGAAATTCTCTTTTCCCCATTTCTGTAGTTTCCACATTTCCAGATAAAATAGCATGGCAACGTGTTAGTTGGTTACTGAGACTGAATCCACATAAACCAGAGTTTCTGGTCTCTCTGAACCTTTTTTGGAAAGGAATTATTTTGGTGCCTTTCTGAGTATGCATGAATGATTACCGTTGCCTTTTAAAGTTCAACCCGGCTGCCAAAGGGGAAAGTTTCTCAATGCAGGGAATGAGTGAACAGTAGCTTTTGGTTGCTACGTCATTCCATATAAATGACATGTTTTATTTAAATCTAAATGCAATTAAATAAAATTATCTCTAAATTGTTAGACATATCCATGACTGCAAATAAAAATTGAGCCTGCTTGAAACAGATTTTCGATACACATCACGATATCACAGGCTTTGATTTTGTGACTAATGTACAAAGCAATTCCTTCCAGATCAAGACAGATCTTCACTCATCTTCACTCAAGCACACCAGAGCTTTTCCACCTTCTATTTCAGCGAAAAATAATCATGCTGGAATATGTGTAGGGGTCTTCATTAAAACCACTGTATGTGCATTCTTTAAATATTGTTGAGAAAATGGATGTGTCCACCATAGGTCTGCAAATAGGCTGTGTTTTAATGGACATAAAGCATGTATGGAAATGCAGGAAACTTTTAACATGTTTAGACAAAGGATGGATCAGACAGTGCAAGGAGTTGTTGAAAAGGAGCAGACTGAGATACTGTTTTTAATCAGCACTATCTAGTCAGAGCTCAAGCGAAAATGATCCCAGGACTCTCGCATGCCTGCTGGGTCACGCTCTCCATCCCAGCGCATCTTCCACCCTGTGCCTTGCCCTGCTAAGTCCCAGGAAAACGAGCTGGCGAAGGTATTATTGGAAGACCTAAGGAACAGGCTCCTGTTAACAAGATGGGAGACTCTAGGAGTTTTTATTAAAAGAATAAGGTTCCTCTGTTAAGTTTTGCTATGCAGAATTTTCAAATTATGCACTAAGATTTGGGGAAGCTACTCCTAGGGGATGCGTATGTCTATATACTGTATGAAGGTGGTTAATGTCTCTTTGGGTGAGAAGGACCTGAAGGAAGAGAGCACAGAGCAGGGAACAGCTCAGGGAGGCTGATGCTGATGTGGGTTTAGACGCTAGCTCAGAGGACAAGAAGGTTGGATACAAATTTGTTCCATTCATAGTACTCACTCATACCTGGCACTGTATTCTTACAATCGAGGCTTGATTTTGGATCCACCAGTTACGTAGGGTTTTGTTACTGTCCTTCTTTTGTATTAAGAAGCACTGTAGGGATTTTTTGTTTTTATTATTTAGCATTTATATTGATTTTTTTAAGTCTGCCTTTAAAAGAATTACTCGTCAGCCATACTGATATAAAAGCATAGTTACTATAATAATGGCCTTTGAATTCTGTCCATTAAACTTTGACATTTAAAGTGTTTACTGTGAATACATATTAAGTTTCTCATTAAAGACAAGGTCTGGCTTTCTTGATGCGACTCTCAGATTAAATCAGTCTAATCCAAAATAAATACAAAGATGGAGAATTCATAACAAGGCGCCTTGTAGATTCTCTATGTGTAAAACAGCAACTGCTATTGTGGCAGAAAGATTTCATTTTAGTGTCTCCTCTTTGGCCCTCAAGTGGAAAAAAAAAATAAAAATCCTTCGTTGTGTATAAAACCTTTTGCACTTTGACATAAGTCCTTCCAGCAGAAATCCCCTTTTTTATTGAAACAAACTTAAACCATATTCCATTTCACAAAAGCAAAATGTGCTGAACATGTGCTTTTTAAAATAGAAGCATGTGCATCAACTCTTCTACAAGAAGATACTTTCTGAGAGTAGTCTCCTGGGAAGGTCCATTACCCAAAATCCAGCGAGCACAGGAAAAGGGTGAAACAGTATTAGATCAAGCTTTACTAGGCTGGATGGCCCAGGCTGTGGAATAAGTGATATTTAATATGTGCACTTTGAGGCTCCTGTTGAGTGCCCTGTTTGGTAACCCGGATCAGGATGCTTGTTTAGTGGATAAAAGTGTAACTTTAGAAATTGGCAGGAACTTTCTGTGCTTGGCCACCTGTACTCTCAGCCAGATATGGTGTAAGGAGACTCAGACAAGCGCACTTTTCAAAGTTTGTTCTGTTTCACTTCCTTACAACTGCCAGGTTCAAAGAACCATTTATTTAAAAAAAAAAAAA